>CAUZXS010000789.1:17500-35000 GCA_963585895.1 Sepioteuthis lessoniana | reverse complement strand
TGGAGCTTTGGGGAATGCGGAGCATTCTTTTACTGCCATCTCTCCCAGGTCCACATTGCCCTGGAGTGGTAGCACTTGAAAGGGTCATATCTATGGGTCAAATAGAAGTGTTTTACATTTAAACTAAGTGCAAACAAATGACTTATGCTAAATTGAATTTTTTGAAATAGAACTGTTAGACCATTAAAAGTGTGTGTAATCAAATGATTGCTGTTTAAATGAATTGTTAGTGATACATAAAAATACTTAAAACTATTTAATTTTGAGTTATGCTAGACCAGATTATTAGAAATAGAACTGTTTGATCCTTTAACAGTGAATATCTACAAAAGGTTTACAAATCATCTATATTTAATATATATGTATAAAGATGATTTGGCATTAAATAACCTACAATGGTTGATATGCCATAAAACCCAACCCAACCAAATTATATATATTTAATATATATGTATAAAGAGGATTTGGCCTTAAATAACCTACAATGGTTGATATGCCATAAAACCCAACCAAACCAAATATATATTTAATATATATGAATAAAGAGGATTTGGCATTAAATAACCTACAATGGTTGATATGCCATAAAACCCAACCAAACCAAATTATATATATTTGATATATATGTATAAAGAGGATTTGGCATTAAATAACCTACAATGGTTGATATGCCAGAAAACCCAACCAAACCAAATTATATATATTTAATATATATATATAAAGGGGATTTGGCATTAAATAACCTACAAGGGTTGATATGACATAAAACCCAACCAAGTCAAATCATATATATTTGATATATATTTATAAAGAAAATTTGGCTTTAAATAACCTACAATGGTTGATATGCCATAAAACCCAACCAAACCAAATCATGTATATTTAATATATATGTATAAAGAGGGTTCGGCATTGAATAACCTATAATGGTTTATATGCCATAAAACACAACCAAACCAAATCATATATATTTAATATATATGTATAAAGAGGATTCGGCATTAAATAACCTACAATAGTTGATATGCCATAAAACCCAACCCAATCATATATATTTAATATGAAGTTTGTCAAGCTGACTTTAACTTCTAAATTCTGGGTATTCCTTCTTTTACGACGGGGTGAGGATGATAATTGTTTCTGCTTCCCACCAGACACGAATTGACACAAAGTCTTTATTATAGGGAAAGGAGAGGTCGGGCACCATCCATGTTTGGAAGTATGCTGGTCATCGGGTCACTTAATGCAAAAGGATCCAGATGAGCCAAATGCTGGACTTGATTTGTTTGTTTGTTTTTTCTTTGTTTAATGGCATATCAACCTTTGTAGGTTATTTAATGCCAAAGCTATTCTCCCGGAAGAACAGTAGTGGTACTATTTAACCCATAGCTGGGAGGATAAGGGGTTTCATACCAGGGGTTTTTGCCCGAAAGTGAACGTAATAGCGCGACTGGAGTACGAACTCGCTTACTACGATTCCGCAGTCCATTGCTTTAACCATTACACCACGGGGATCCCCCTCCCCAACTGGACTTGGATTCACTCGATATATAAAGTGATCCCGACACGTATACCTACTCATACTTGAACTATACCCGAGAGACTTGTGCTATGCAATGACGTCATCGCCCACTTGTAAGTGGCCCAACCGAAACCGGGAACCATTCAGTTTCGAATCTGTCCTTGACCTTGTAAAGCCGGAGAGGAACAGATACCTCTCCCCTGGGCACAAAGCTCCCCTCCCCGTGGGCTGGCGACATTGTCCCGAGTTTTGCTGGAATTATAAAATAACAATGGTCTTTATTTCATAAGTTATCACTGGAACCGCGCTTTCTTAAAAAGTAAGAACAAGACTCTGTGATCCGAGTTCGAACCCAGGTCGCAGTTGTTTGCATTTCGCTTCTCGCTGATGCCCTTGAGAAAGGCATGAATCCGTCTCTTTGCTCTCCAGCTATGGGTGAAATAGTAAGGGCAGATTGGCGATGTAACCTTGTAGAGACGCAAACCGGTCTAGAAGAATGATTATATCAATTTTTTTTAAATATTCAGTCAGATGCAGGTACTACCCTCTAATCCAAGGAGTATTTTTTATTTGACTCCACACAAGGCCAGAATGTGACACAAGGTAGGTTTAATGTAGTGTTCCTCGCACAAAGCAAGACTCCAGTGGGAAAATCTAATATATATATATATATATAAGTAAAGTTGGCGATTTTAGTCGAGTGTAACCCGAAGGCTATATATATATAGTATTATTTTTAATTATATATATATATATATATAAAATCAAAAATAAGATTATATATGTATCATTAAAAATAAGATTATATATATATATATATACCATTAAAAATAAGATTATATATATATATATATATATATATATATATACCATTAAAAATAAGATTATATATATATATATATAGTAGTAAAGTTAGCGACCATAGTCGAGGGTGACCCGAAGGCTCCCTTTTCGATAGCTACCACACCAAGGTGTAGGGGAGAGCGTTACTCCATTCCCGGGTGTGCTCCACTTTACCCTTGATCCTTACCTTTTAATGCTGAGTGTTAAGCAAGGTACCATTTTTGTTTATTTGGTATGACTCGATCTGGAATTGAACCCCGGTCTCCCGGACCATCGGTGAACACTCTACTCATTAGGCTACTCATTACTTTATATATATATATATATATATATATATATATAACCGGTTTATTGGCCTAGTGGCCCAAATCTAAATTACGTGTCAGCGTATGTAGCGTAGTCATCGACGACTGCAATGTCAGTGTGGCTGATCGTCGTATAGGGGAGCAGAAACACAAAAACACAAGGGGTTTCCCCATTGCGTAGAACCGAAAGTGCTCAACAGCAACCCCGAAGGTAGCGAGTTCGAATTCCAGTCTCACTATTGCGTTTTGTTTCAGACTCCTAACGTTGTAAAAGGCAAGGACGTCCTTATCATCCTAACTATGGTTACAAGGATGGCTTTGGCAATAAATAACCCACGAATGTTGATATGTCATTAACGACAAAGACCCCCCCAAATACGCACACACATACACACACACAACTACCCTCAACCGTAAGCTCATCATTTTCTTTGTTCTCTCTTTTTTCTCCCTTTTCCTCTTTCCTTCTTTTCTCTCTTTGTTCCTCTCCTTCTTTTTCTCTCTTTTCTCCTCCTCTTCTTTTTCGTCCTTTTACTCTCTCCTTTCTTCTCCCTTTTCCTCGTTCCTTCTTTTCTCTCTTTTTTCCTCTCTTTCTTTTTCTCTCTTTTCCACTCATCTTCTTTTCTCTCTTTTCCTCTCTCGCTTTTTCTCACTCTTTTTTTCATTCTGTTTTTCTCTCCTTCCTTTTCTCTCTTTTCTTTCTTTTCCTCTCCTTTCTTCCCTTGCCTCTTGCCTTTCTTTTTCTCCCTTCTTCCTTTTCCCTCTTTTCTCCACTGCCTTTTTCTTTTCTCTTCTCCTCTCCTTTCTTTTCTCTCCTCTTTTCTCTTTTTTCCTCTTTCCTTTTTTTCTCCCTTTTTCTCTCTTTTTTCCGTATTCCCTTTTTTCATTTCTCTTCTCTTTTTTACTCTCTCCTTCCTCTTTTTCTCTCTTTTTCTTGCCCTTTCTCTTTTTAATCTTGCTACCTCCTTTCTCTCTCTCTCTCTCTCTCTCCTTTTTCATCCCTCTTTCCTCTTCTCCCTCCATCATTACTTCATCTCCAGATACTACTCCCCCTCCACCCACGGAATAAGAATTCAAATGCTCAAAGTTCTCAGAATCCTTATATTCATCGAGGAAAATTCGATAGCTGTTTGCGCATGCGCGTTACTGAAAGACAAAAGCGTCTCCTTTTCAGAGCTGGCGTTTGTGCGCATGTGTGTCTTTATTCATTTGTTTTGTTTTCTCTCTCTCTCTCTCTCCGTATCTCTCTGGCTTATTAAATTGCACAGTTTGCTCTGGTTTGGTTTCTCTCTTTAATTACATATCAACTTTCATAGGTTATTTAACGTCAAAGCCATCCTTGTAAAAACAGGAGTGGTACTATTTAATCCATAGCTACGGGAATAAGCGGCTTCATGCCTTTTCCCCAAGGGTATTAGTGAATGTAATAGCGTGATTGGAGTTCGAACCAGCTTACTACGATGGTACAGTCCAGCACGCTTGCCACTACACAATGGAGAGTCCCCATGACTGTTTTGAGATACTATGGTTTAAAATTGAGATAGATATGTCTGTTTTATAGCTTGAGAATTCACTTCGTACGAGCTGTGTGTTTACATCAACCCCTTATAAGCTCGGTCGACTGGTGCTGTAGAATACACCGACAGCATCTCTACAGAGGGTTAAGTACACCGACAGCATCTCTACAGAGGGTTAAGACTCGCCCAACAAGTGTCCTGTGGCCCAGTCGACTGGTGCTGTAGAATACACCGACAGCATCTCTGCAGAGGGTTAAGACTCCCCCTCCCACCAAACGAGTGTCCTGGATTTGACACTAAACAATCTGATGGTGCGGCTCCTGTAATGCAGGAGCTTTGGGGAAAACGGAGTACCCCTTCACTGCCATTTGCTCCCAGGTCCACGCTGGCTTGCAGTGGTAGCATCTGATAGAGTCCTATCTATGGGTCACATAGAACCATTTGACTTTTAAACTGTCTGCAAACAAATGATTGATTTTAAATTATAATTTTTATGTAGCTATACTTGAAACCATTTAACTATGTCCAAAAAAAGCGATTAGGCTCGTTTAAGAATATTCTCTACTAAATGCGTTTACAAATTAGTTTCTGAGACGAAGCTTAGTGATTTATATCATAAAGGGTTTTCGGACTATTGTCTTGATAACAATATAGGCGTTTACAAATATATTTGATATATATATGAATAAAGAGGATTTGGCATTAAATAACCTACAATGGTTGATATGTCATAAAATCGAGTCAAACCAAATCCCCTATATTTGATATATATGTATAAAGAAGATTTGGCATTAAATAACCTGCAGTGGTTAATATGTCATAAAACCCAACCAAACCAAATCATATATATTTAATATATATGTATAAAGAGGATTTAGCTTTGAATAACCTACAATAGATGACATGCCATAAAACCCAACCAAATCATATATATTTAATATATATGTATAAAGAGGATTTGGCATTAAATAACCTACAATAGTTGATATGCCATAAAACCCAACCAAACCAAATAATCTATATTTGATATATATGTATAAAGAGGATTTGGCATTAAATAACCTACAAAGGTTGATATGCCATAAAACCCAACCAAACCAAATCATATATATTTAATATATATGTATAAAGTGGATTTGGCATTAAATAACCTACAATGGTTGATATGCCATAAAACCCAACCAAACCAAATCATATATATTTAATATATATGTATAAAGTGGATTTGGCATTAAATAACCTACAATAGTTGATATGCCATAAAACTATGGGGAAAGGGATTTATTGTTGGTTATTTGGTTTGGTTTAGTAGGTTGTTAGTTGTTGTACCTGACTCCATTCGTTCACTTCTTCTTGCCGCATGTAATTAGTTGGTGTCTTCCTTGTCCGTAGAAGGCTGCAAAAGAATTACTGAAGGGAGGAAGAAAGAAAGAAGAGAGACAAAGATACCTGTTAAATTTTAACTTTATTTCTGGGTTTAATACGGCTATTCTGGGGCAGGAAATGTTTTCCTGGTGTATTAGAAAATAGTCACACCTCCAAAACAAGGCGTTGAAATATATTAGTTATTTTTAGTGGGTGATAAATTCAAATTTTGTGGTTATACTCAGTGGGTGTTTTTAATCATATATCTTCCAGCGGACCTGGACAAGACTGATAGCATTTCACATAGCACTAATACCCTTGGGAAAGGTATGAATCCAATTATTCTCCCTCCAGCTATGGGTAAATAGTAGGACAGACTAGGTTCTTCAGCCTTGGTGAGGCAACTAGTCTAGGAGAAGGAAAACTCCGAATCCAAACCTGTTAAACTCCGCTTAAAAATTGACCTTGCGTCAAATCCTGCCCGAGCGGAGGGGTTGGTAAATATGTATATCTTCCAGCGGTGTCGGCTTGCCAGCAGCAGGCATGGCTAAGTATCAGGCAACAAGACCCGATCAGCACATGTGTTCGCTGCTAACAGCCAAGTGGAAAAGCGTCCTTACAGTCTGAGGGGTAACGCTTAAGTGAGGTAGAATTTCTCTGTAACACAGGGAAGGCCTTTTTTTTTTAGACATGCGCTACTCTTACTTCCTGTCGCCCGCGAACCGCTACCTTTTAGAATATATTTTATTTTATTTTTTATTTTTATTCATCTCCATACAACCCGCCTCTTTCTCTCTTACACACACACACACACACATACACACACACTTGCTTTCCGTTGATATTGTCCAACAGAACAACTCTTATCAGAAATTTTCTATCTAATATATATATATATATAGTGCAATTAGAAGGAAACTCAAACCTGGTTAAATTGTCATTATAAATTTATTTCGCCGGAGAATATCATTATACTCTCCGTCTCATCAGATGACTAGACATGTTTAACTTGAGGTTGAAAAACAGCAAATGTGGATTACAGTCCATATGTGTATTAAAAAAAAATATATAAATTCTAAATTCTCAGGTGAGAGCAAAAGGGGTTCAAAACAATAAAGTGTTAGAAACATTAAGAAACCAAAACAGGGTGTTCCTGTAAATCGACCCATCTCAATTACGCGAATAATCCACACCCACTGTTTTCAGACGCTGACTGGATATTACTGACATATATATATATATCGCCCAATTGACTGATGTTGTAGAAGAGACCGATTGAATCTCTGCCGAGGGGTAAGATACCCTCTGCAACGAGTGCCCTTGATATGATACGAAGCAATCTGATGGTGAGGCTTAGGGTAATGCTGAGTACTCCTCCGGTCCACTCAGACCCGGAGTGGTAGTAGCTGATAGAGTCCTATCTTTGGGTCAAATAAAACTGTTTGACATTTAAACTGTCTGCAAACAAATGATTTATATTCAGTTGAATTGTTAAAAATAAAACTCTATGACCCTTTAACTATGTGTAAACAGATGATTAATATTAAACAGAATTATTTGTGTTTGATAGGAATACTTGAAACCATTTAACTGTGTACAAATTAAACTATTATTGTGTGTTATATGTGAAACCACTGTGTACAAAGAAATGATTAATATTAAATAGAGTTATTAGTGTTAGATAGGAATACTTGAAACCATTTAACTGTGTGCCAACAGATGATTAAAATTAAATAGAATTATTTGTGTTACATAGGAATACTTGAAACCATTTAACTGTGTGCAAACATGATTAATATTAAATTGAATTATTTGTGTTAGATAGGAATACTTGAAAACATTTAACTGTGTGTAAACAAATGAGCTCTGGCTTGTTTAAAAATAACTTTACCAACAGACTAATCGCGTGCAAATCCTACACACACACACACTTATATATATATATGTAAACTGGACTTGGCATAAATAACCTGCAATGGTTGATATCCCATAAAACCCAACCAAACAAATTATATATATATATATATGTGTGTGTGTTTTGTTTATGTGATCACCCTGTTGTGGAGCAGTCTTTCTAATAGTTGTGGATGATAAATGAAGTGAACACACCTGAAAAAGCAGAATGGTCTGTTAGTGTTGTATGAATTCCTACCTCCATGTGTCCCCTGAGGCCTGAAACCTGGCAAGTCGTCAAGGCATGAGTCTCTTTTTAAAAGTGTTTCCTACTGCCAACCTTTTTGGAAAATTTCCCCTTATTATTGAATTATGATATATATATATATATATATATATATATAATCGAGTGCGACTCGAAGATTCCCTTTTCAATAGCTACTACACCGAAGTGTTGAAAAGGGCGCTACTCCTTTCTCTACTTTGCCTTTGATCCTTACCGTACAAGGCTGAGTGTTAAGCAAGGTGGCATTAAGTACCATTTTTTGAGTCTTTGATATGACTCGACCTAGGATTGTACCCCGGGTTATTGACGAACACTCTAACCACTAGACCAATGGGCCGGTTATATATATATATTCGATTTTCCCAATGGAGTCTTGTTTTGTGAGAGGAACCCTACATTAAACCGACCTTGTGTCACATTCTGGCCTTGTGTGGAGTCAGATTAAAAAAAAAACGCTCCTTGGATTAGAGTGTAGTACCGGCACTTGTGAAAATCTAATTAAATATTGAAAAAATTGATATAATCATTTATACATTTGTTTTCCCCCTTTTTTTATTGGGGGGGTCATGCTCTTCCTCTTCCTTTCTCTCTTTTCCTTTTTTTTCTTTCCTTCCTTTTTCTCTCTTTATTATTTTTCTTTCCTCTCTTTTTTTTCTGCCTTTTTCTCCTCATTCCTCTTTCTTTTACTCCCCTTTTCTCCTTCTCTCTCTCTCTCTCTCGCTCACTTTTCTATTCCTTCGCATTCTCTTTCTTTCTTTCTACAGCAGGGGCTGTAGAATACACTGACTGCACCTCTGCAGAGGGGTGAGACCCCCCCTAACGAGTGTCCTGGATATGACACTAAACAATCTGATGGTGAGATTCCAGCAGTGCTGGAGCTTTGGGGAATGTAGAGTACCCCTTCATTGCCATTGCTCCCAGGTCCACTCTGGCCCGGAGTGGTAGCACCTGATAGGGCCCTATCTATGGGTTAAATAGAACTAACGGCATACTTATGCTAAACTGAATAGCTTGAAATAGAAATGTTTTTGACAATTAAACCGTACTTACATTTGAACTGCGTGCATGTGCTTAACTGAATTGTTTGAAATAGAACTGTTTTTTCAACATTAAAACTGTATTTACACTTAACGGAATTGTTACATATAACTGCAACTGTTTTTTTGTCATTGAAACTGTATTTACACTAAACTAAATTGTTTAACATAGAACTGTTCTGACATATAACTGTGTGTAAACAAAATCTGTACTTTTACAAAACTGATGTGACGGTGCCATTAAATATTTATCCCAGGACGGGAGTTTATTTTTCGAACGTGTGAAGACGGGACAGTCTGGCACTTGATCTCTCACAAAATAAGTTCCTGTTAAAATTCCTTCTTCGGGCACATGGGGAACTGGCAGATAATGTGGGGGATAATTTGGGGCTAGACTGACCGCCGCTGGCAAGGGGTTTCCAAATTTCACGTTACACACACAGCCACTAGGCCACTACCTCTTCCAACCCCTAGGATAATGGAAGATATGGGCCTCGGGGTTTACGTATAATATTATTATTTATTGTAGTCGACAATTCCAATTTCCCGTGTAATGTTTTAAAAGGCAAATAAGACATTTAGCGAGAATAAATTGAGGCGAAAATGAAGCTGAAAAGGAACATGCAAAAGAAGGCAATTTGATTGACAAACAACACAATGAATAAATTTCGACACAAGAGGTCATCTAAAATATAACAAGGTTTTAATAGCCAAGGTCCAAACAAATATTTATAGGGGTCGGCTATGTTTCCCAGTAAACAGTCTCCGACATAAATGTCTCTTTCTTCTTTTTTCTTTCCTTTCTACCTTCTTTAAATTGACAGAGAGAGAGAGGGAGAGAGAGAGAGAGCATACAATGACAATACTTAGGAAGGGTGGAGGGAGAAAACGGTTTTACGGTGTACTTAGCTTTTTCGACGGATTTCTTCACAGAGTATTTTCTTTAACGGCCTAGCGGGATTCTATGTAGCTCGGCTTGAAGGCGTCTGCTATCTCCTGTCCAAAGCTCTATTTCGCTTCTTCACCCGGAGTTTTGACGACAGTGTCAACACATCTTGTCACACCAACTGCTGTCCTAAAACTAAATTCTTTATCCCTATTTCCGCTGACGAAAAGGGTGCTACTTCTGCTTTAGGGTTCTGGCCAATCACTTGGCCTCTTTCTTCTTCCTTCACCCTGTCAGGCGATTCATTCGGACTACTATATGTCCCCATACCCCCTTCTTTATCCATCCGGTCACAGAGTGCAATATCTCTTGGCTTTCATTCTGACCTGGATTTGTTACTTCGGCCGCGAGGAATTGACCTACGTTCCTTATTCCTCTTTTAACGGTCAATCTTTGGCGGCCAGTTAATTCAAAGACGGAGGGGTAGGGGAAATTTCTTATTTCTCTCCTTTCAGTGGTAGACCACGTGACACTGAATTAGCTGAAGTAGAATTGCTTGACTAAACTGAATAGCTCGAAATAAAAATGGTTGTTTTTTTTTTTTTTACAATTAAACTGTACTTACATTTAAAACTGCGTGCTTTTGCTAAACTGAATTGATTTAAATTGAACTATTTTTGACACTGAAACTGTACTTACCCTAAACTGAATTGTTATATATAACTGAATAGTTTGAAATAGAAATGTTTTTGATAATTAAACTGTGTTTAATTGTTTTAAATAGAACTGATTATTTACATAAAAATGGATTTGGCGTTAAATAACCTACAAAGGTTGATATGCCATAAAACCAAGCTAAACCAAACCAATCTTTCTTTTTTTGTTGTTTTGATTTTTTTTTTTTTGTTTAATTTCGTATATTTATTTTTGAGGAAGTAATAAATTTTATAACCTTCAAAATGTCTGAGTTTTTTTTTTTCTTTATTAATTATCGTGAGATTTCAAAAGAACAGATACTTCTCTCTGATCTGAAGTAGAATTGTAACCCAGACATAAATTATGCCTTAATCTTATTTACTATGCTCTCTCTCTCTCTCTCTCTCTCTCTCTCTCTCTCTCTCTCTCTCTCATATATATATATATATATATAGTTGAGAGAAAGAGGCTATTGGTTTATCTAAATAAGTAAGTTTGGCACAGGCCAAATTTCTGGAGCAGTTATTTATCTTGTCTCTTCATTACTACATACAAGTTGTTTTGTTTTTTTAATCAGCAGTGCAAAAAATAGCTTAGCCTAGCTCCGTCTGCATTTTAGCTGGGAGAGTAATGTCTCTTTGAAGTTAAGCTGTTTATTTTCACCAGGCTGATATCTGGGATGGATAAACCACATTTCTGGAGTTGCCGCTAAAAAAAATCTATCTCCCTGACAAGTTGGATTGAAAATAGTTCCCCTTTTTATTTTCAGCACATTTAACAGTGACAGATACGTTATAAAAACTTGAGGTTTATGCCTTGTATTTTGTTTTGTTTTTATTCAATTCTTTTTTTTTTAACTAATGTCATAAATTGGATCCTAACTGGGTACTCTAGATTTGTGGCCCTGTGACAACCGAAGCTATCTTCTTCGCCCGGAAGTTTCATCTAAGTCTGGCACAGTCAGAAATATGGGACACCCAGTGAGAGTCCAACTTACTAAAAATGGTTTGCTAGCAATTATACCAAACGAACTACCATTCACCGTAGGACAGTAATTTAGAAACCTTATATCTTTAACCGTTACGGCTACGATGAGTACGATTCTCATCAAGGGCTCTTCACTTAACTTGTGGCAGACTAACCTGAGCTTATTTATCTATAGGTATACAGCTCCCAGTGAGAATCATACTCACCTTTACAATGCTCTGAAAAAAGTCCAACTTTCTAACAAGAATTATTATTCCTACTCTCGGATGAGACGCCCGTAAGTCAGTAGGGAGTCATTTAATTGGTTGGGTTTGGTTGGTTGGTTGGTTGGTTTTATGGCATATCAACCTTTGTAGGTTATTTAACGCCAGATCCATTTTTATGTAAATAATCAGTTCTATTTAAAACAATTCAGTTTTGCATGAGTACACATTTTAATTGTCAAAAACATTTCTATTTCAAACTATTCAAGCAATTATATATAATAATTCAGTTTAGTGTACGTAAAGTTTCAGTGTCAAAAACAGTTCAATAATTCAGTTTAGCATAAGCACGCAGTTTAAATGTAAGTACAGTTTAATTATGAAAAACATTTCTATTTCTAGCTATTCAGTTTAGTCAAGCAGTTTTAATTCAGCTAATTCAGTTTAATATAAGTACAGATTTCGTTTACACACAGTTACATGTCAAAACAGTTCCATGTTAAACAATTCAGTTTAGTGTGAATGCAGTTTCAATGTTAAAAACAGTTCTATTTCAAATAATTCAGTTTAGCATAAGCACACAGTTTAAATGTAAGTACGGTTTAATTGTCAAAAACATTTCTATTTCAAGCTATTCAGTTTAATTAAACAATTCAGTTTAGCATAAGTATGCCGTTAGTTCTATTTAACCCATAGATAGGGCCCTATCAGGTGCTACCACACCGGGTCAGAGTGAACCTGGTAGCAATGGCAATGACGGTGTGCTCCGTATTCCCCAAAGCCCCAGCATTACTGGGACCTCACCAGACTGTTTAGTGTCATATCCAGGACACTCATTGGGGAGGTCTTACTCCTCTGTAGCTCCTGCTGACTGGGCAAGGAGTCATTTAAGCATAGTTTGGTACAAAGCATCTAGTTAGAATCGAATTAGCAATGGACTGTTACACCGCGCAAAATGCCCCCTTTTTTTTTACTAATCTTTGCTTAGATTGGCACAAGGCCAGAATTATGAGACACCCAGTGGGAATAGAATTCACTATGGTTGCTTGTCTACCACACAAAGCTCCCAAAAGTTGTTATTTACTAAGCATTGACCAGATGTTTGAGGCACCCAGTGAGAATCAAAATAACAATGGCATTACACCACATTAGGTACCCTATTTACTAAACTTAGCTAAATTTGGCCCAAGGCCAGGAGTATTGAGCATTCATGAGAATCGAACTAACTTGCTAACCACTACACGAAATGAGATACCCTAACAAAGTATACATTTGGTCTGGCACAAGGTTACAAATTTGGGCACTCAGTGAGGATTGTATATAGTTACCTAACCCAACCCCTTCGTCAAGGTCAATTTTAAAACTGGTTTGAATTCGGTTTTCCTTCTCCTGAACTGGTTGCCTTTAACCAAAGTACTCAGTTTGCCTAGACTATAACCTGGGTGAGAAGGGCACCTCTGGTGGTGTAACGGTTAGCAAGCTAGACTAGCAAACCTACACGAATTAGTTCGAGTCTCATTGGGTACCCCATTCATTCGGCCTTGTGCCACATCGAAGCAAAGAGCTTCGTAAATTACTATAACACCTGGATGAGAAGAAGGAAAGATGGATTCATGCCTTTCCCAAGGGCATTAGCGCGAAACTGCTACGTCCAGAATTCGAACTCTGATCGTCGACTCCATTTTTAACAGCTTGGGCTCCTTTATGTCTTGTGAGGCTCCTCGTAAAGTCGATCTGTACGTATACATGTGTAAACTGTTTGAATGCATGCGAAACCTCGTGAAGACGAGTGACTGAATAAGAAGGGGAGAAGTGGGTGTGTCTCGAAATGACAGACGTCAATAACCCGCTCCTTGTTTTCCTCGCGCCATTTTTATTCTGTATTGCTAGCTCCGCCCATTTCTGCTGACGTCATTGCTCACCGAGGGAGGCGGTTCTTCTTAGAACACTTCATCGTTCGTTCCTTCCTTCCTTCTTATATATATATATATATATATATATAGTTGTTTTTCTATTTGGGTTTATATTCTAAAGTGTGTTTGGCTGCATAAAAGATAAATGTTGGAGACTTCCATCGTCAAAGTAATTCGAAATGCGGTTGATTCAACAAGCAAGAAGTTTTAAAAGCACTTTTCTGTGGAAAAAGTACACACTGAATTATACGTAATCTTCGAGGTTGTTTTAACTGAAGTGACAGATACCCACTTGGAAAAATTCTTACATCTTATCTATTTTACGTTCAGTTTGTTTGTGTTTTTTTTTTTTATACGAAAAAAAAAAAAAAAAAAGAAAAAGTCATCATTTATCTTGGCAAACAAAAAACGAATCCACAGTTAATTTTTAAAAAATTATGTTTAGTGGAATTTTTTTAAGATTCTAAACTTGGAAATACCACTACTATATATCAACCCGAAAAAAATTATTTAAAGACTTTTAGATTTATTCTTAAAAAAAAAAAAAAGAAAAAAAGACTCTTTACAAAAGTCCTGAATTTATTTTATTTATTTTTTTAAACAAATTTTATATTTTATATCAAGCTAAAATGAACGAAATAACATGTCGAAAAGTAAAATTTTTCTTTTATTTATTTTAAAAACTTGTTTGGATTTTTAAAAATCTCAAAGTAAAGAAAATAACAAAATTTTCAAGAAACTTTAAGAGTATTTTTTTTAAGTTCAACTAAGCCACTTTATTTATTTATTTATTTATTTATTTTCGATACATTGAATATTTGGCAAAAAAATATATATATTTATTTCTCTAAAACTGGTTCGCTATAAAAAAAAAAAAAAAATTAAATCTAAAAATAAAACAAAAAAAAAACTTTTTTAAACCAACGGAACTTATCAAACGGCTTGTGTGTGTTTGAGTTGTATTTATTTATTTTTTTTTTTTTTCAAACTTGATTTAAATATTTACGTTCTACAACCAGCGACAACAGCAAAAATGCGACAACATACAACAGTCGTAAGTTTTAAAAAAACTTTTCTCTATTTTCATTTTAATTGTTGATTTTATTTAGTTTTCCACCTGAAATTTGATAACTTTTTTGAATTAACCTGTTCCGTATTATCGATTTAAAAAGAAAATGTTTTGGCATACGTGCCCGGACCCACATTTGGGTTTGTGAAACTGCTTGCCTCATCAGGCTCACATTGCACTAAGTGAGCCGATGAGCAGCACTGACAAGCAGGGTTCGAGTCTCGGCTCGTTCCCGACCTCCCCTCCCCCTTTATCCCCACTTTAATTGGCCTTCGGGCTTTTGACCTTGTGTCAAGTCGTGTCTGGTGGGAGGCAGCGACAAATACTCGACCAAGTTTGCGCGCAGGTGAATGCGTGTGTGTAGAAGGAATTTTTTTTTTTTTTTTTTTTTAGTTAGAAGTCTTTTTTTCCCTTTCTTGTTTTTCTTTTCTGTTTTCTCTTCTTCTTTCTCTATCCTTTTTTTCTCTCTCCTCTTTCCTTTCTCTTCTATTTTTCCTTTCTTTCTTTCTTAATACTACGACTACAAACTAATAATAAAAATCTACATTCTGAACTCTTGGCAGTAAAATTGATCTTCAGCAAAACAAAGTTTATACATAGGAAGTACCGATTTCTTCTCCCCCTCCCTCCCTCCTCGCACGAACTTTTTTGGGGGGTGGCGAGTGGGGATATCAGTCAAGATATAAATCATTACTAACGGGTGGAGGGGGGAACAAAAAAATTAAGACAACAAAATGATGCAATACATTGATAACCAAACACTTGTTATAAATTGATAAAATGTATTTAATCCGAGAAACAACAATACAATCAATTTTTCTTTTTTCTCGTTTTAATACACACACACACACACACACACACACACACACACACACACACACACACATACATACATACATACATACATACATATATATATATAGATATATATAATCTTATTTTTAATGGTATATATATATATATATATATATATATATATATATATATATAATCTTATTTTTAATGATATATATATATATAATCTTATTTTTAATGGTATTCGCCAATGGCCCGGGAGACCTGGGTTCAATCCCAGGTCGAGTCATACCAAAGACTTTAAAAATGGAACTTGATACCACCTTGCTTAACACTCAGCATTATAAGGTACGGTTCAAGGGTAAAGTGGAGCAATCCTGGGAATGGAGTAGCGCCCTCCCCTACACCTTGGTGTAGTAGCTATCGAAAAGGGAGCCTTCGGGTCACCCTCGACTATGGTCGCTAACTTTACTACTATATATATATATATATATATATATATATAATCTTATTTAAATGGTATATATATATATATATATATATATATATATATATATATATATATATATATATATAATCTTATTTTTAATGGTATATATATATATATATAATCTTATTTTTAATGGTATATATATATATATATATATATATATATATAATTAAAAATAATATATATATATATATATATATTACTTTTAATTATATGCATATCATATTATTTTTAATTATATATATATATATATATATATATAATTAAAAATATTATATACCTATAATTAAAAATAATATTATATATATATTATATATATATATATTACTTTTAATTATATGCATATCATATTATTTTTAATTATATATATATATATATATATATATATATATATATATAAAATCTTATCTTTAATGACATGTATATATAATTAAAAATAACGAAAATTAGTGAAACATCTTAGATACAAAATTATTTCCCTCCGTTATATTAAAAAAGAGATGATTTCGGGGGGTTTTTTGTTGTTGTTTTTTTTCTTTCTTTTTTTTTTCGCATTTATATCTTTTAAAAAATTGATGGGTAACTTTTTTGGTAAGTGCTGGACTTACCTATAAGCTTAGAGCCACTCAACCTTGTGGCCTTATTTTGTGGTGCAACCATACAGTAGTATCGACATGGCTAAAGCTTGGAAGAAATCCCGGTTCATTTAATCAATGAGAACAGACTTCCAAATGATTGACAACTTATCAATAACAGTCCATACGTTTCCTAGATGAGATATTGCTGGCTAAGTCTGTAAACTAGTCTAGTATTTAGAGAGACTTGCAACTTTAAGTGAAGACGGCTCCATACGCTAAGAGGAAAAGCTAGATGGAAACTACACAAGACAGCAGCTTTACGGCTACTCACCTCTCATCCCACAAGGCGTCCAAGTATGACGAATAAGTCATGCTAGGCTTAACTACGGAACTAAGGACGAATTCAGAAGTGACATTCTCCTATGGACTACAATACATGGACCCACCAGTATTGACCGATAATCGAAGACTCACCTCAGCTCTGTGCGGACACTGGATGCAGTCTATAAGACCAGCTAGACGCGATGGATAAAAGAGATGGATGGTGAGAAACAATCCAGGGAATCAGTGTCACCAGCACGACTTGATGTATTAATGGTAAAGAAATATATATATATTTGAGAAAAAAATTTGCTGACATATATATATATATATAGGTTCACAAATGATTTCAAATTTGGTATTTGTTTTACTTATTTCATATGCCTTCTGCGTGTGTTTTGGACTTCAAGAA
The DNA here is from genome assembly GCA_963585895.1 of Sepioteuthis lessoniana. Lineage (NCBI taxonomy): Eukaryota > Metazoa > Mollusca > Cephalopoda > Myopsida > Loliginidae > Sepioteuthis > Sepioteuthis lessoniana. The sequence goes on along the minus strand of CAUZXS010000789.1, from coordinate 17,882 downwards.
ATTTTGAAGTTAAATTTTGGTTGTCGTTTTTATAGTAAAGATTGTTTTTATAGGTTTGGTTTTATGGCATGTCAACCATTGTAGGTTATTTAATGCCAAATCCATTTTATGCATATAAACAGTTCTGTTTCAAACAATTCAGTTTAGCAAAAACACAGCGATGGCAATAAAGGGGTACTCCGCATTCCCCAAAGCTTCAGCATTACTGGAACCTCACCATCAGATGGTTTAGTGTCATATCCAGGACACTCGTCGGGAGGAATCTTACCCCTCTGCTGAGATGGAGTCAGTGTATTCTACAGCCCCAGTCGACTGGGCCACTTTTTGATAGGATGCGATCTTTCTTAATTCCAGGATTTGTGTCTGTTAATTGTCTCAGCAG
>CAUZXS010000789.1:5000-15000 GCA_963585895.1 Sepioteuthis lessoniana | reverse complement strand
TATATATATATAAAGTTGTTTGCGACCTTAGTCGAGAGTGACCCAAAGGTTCCCTTTTCCATAGCTACTACCCCATTGCCTGGATTGCTCCACTTTACCCTTGATCCTCACCTTATAATGCTGAGTGTTAAGCAAGGCAACATCAAGTACCATTTTTTGAGTCTTTGGTATGACTAGACCTGGGATTGAACCCCGGTCTCCCAGACCATTGGCGGACACTCTACTCATTAGGCCAGTGGATTTATCATTTTTATTATTTATTTATTCATTTTTTTTTTCAATAAATAAGGGGAATTTTTCCAAAAGAATTGGCAGAAGGAAACTCTATTTACAGTGGCACTTTTTCCCAAAATATCTATAGTGATGGGTCCTTTTATATTTCAGAACAGTCGTTATCATCTTTTTTACGCTGTGCCCTCATCTTTTTTCTTTACCCAAAGAGTCAGTGTGTTTCCTTTCCATGGGCTGTCTTTTACGGTCAGGCTCGTAGTGGCCTAGCCCTCGCCGATTTTTCGAATATTTATTAATATTTTCTGAGTAAAATATGCTTCTCTGTACACATTCGTCAGTAAATCTCACTCGCTTTTTATTTCTCAGCCACCAAGGAATTCGACGAAATATTTCTGTTCAAGCCAAGAGCACTTTTATTTACCGCCATTTTGAATTGCCCCAAAACAAATATATTTTCAAGATTAAAATAATTTCTACTCTAAACAACTTCCAAACCATGCAGGATTTACATTTATGGAAAAAAATCCAGCAAAATAATATATTTTGCTTTAATATATATATTAAATTTGAAGTATGATGAACACTGATGTTCTTTACATGCCGAAATAAGTTGATACTTATTGCTACTTGACTTGGAACGGTTATATTTATGTAGGCAGAATAAGGTTGTTGTTTTTTTTATGTCTGGTTGTGAATGTGAAAGAGTTATTTTAATTCATTTTCTTGTCAGATCTGAAGAAGTCCTGTTTATTTTTTATTGGTTTATATCAATGATTTTTTTTTTAACGGGATGGAAATAAATTTATTATCTTAATGTGACCGACTGTTGATTTTTTTTTCCAAATAATTTGCTTTGTGGATTTTATTTGTATTGAGCTCTTGACTGGGATTACTTAAATATAATAATCTATATTTGAATATTTTAATTGTCCTGCTGGGAATTGTTTCCGACTTCAGAGTTACTGGATTAAATACTGACTTATACATATAAAGTGTGTGTATAATATATATATATATATATATATATATATATATATATATATATCAAATGTGTGTATATATATATACACGCGTATATATATATATATATGTGTGTATGTGTGTATGTATGTATATATATATGCTTTTGTTGAAATCTCTCTCTCTTTCTCTCTCATATATATATATATAATCTTTTAATTTGAGCTTTTTCTAAGACCTTGTCAAGGTATGTAACTGAAATAGGAATTTACACTCTAAAAATTACACCAGTTACTTCCCTTGTTTAATTACCTCGTTATCGAAAGAAAATGTCGATTATTATAATTAACATAAAACAGTACATTTAAGATTTTGTTCTAAGATTTTATGGCAAGTCTATTCTTATTGATTTATTCGATGCCGCATTCAGTCCTCTTTTTTTGCGAGTAATTATCTGTCTTTAAGTAACAATTCATTTGTGAACAATTGTATATTGAAATATAAATAACTATTTCATTATATCGTTTTAAGTATCACTGTCTAAAATTGGTGATTTGCATACACATTTGCTTTCTGGTATTTCTAATACTTACGATTTGATCCATAGATAGAGCCTTAAACAGTGGACCTGGGTGTAATGGCAATGAAGGAGTGCTCAAAATTTTCAGAGCTCCAGAACTGGGGCCTCACCACCGGATGCAGTTGTGTACCCGACCTAGAACACTTTAAAAGCTGAGTATTATTATCATTAGTAGTTCTAGTTTTAACCGGCACAGTGTTCGCCAACGGCCCGGGAGACCGGGGTTCAATCTCAGGTCGAGTAGTACCAAAAACTCAAAAAATGGTACTTGATGCCTCCTTGCTTAACACTCAGCATTATAAAGTATAGATCAAGGGTGAATGAAGCTATCCAAGGAAAGAAGTTCATCCTCCCCTACACCTTGGTGTAGTAGCTATTGAAAAAGGAGTCTTCAGGTTGCTCTCCTTACTTAGTAGTAGTAGTAGTAGTAGTAGTAGTACAAGTACTAGTAGTAATAAATCCATTTATATTACTACTTCTTTCTGAGTCCAGTAAAAAAAAAGTTAATAAATTCAATATGTATCTTAAGTTATATTTCTGTTATATATAATGAGAAAATAATCCATAGGGAAGAAATAAAAAGAGTTTTCCTTAAAAATAAATAAAACAACGGAGAATCAACTGAAGATTTACATAATTTAAGGGACGTAACTCTGCATATCTAAATGAATAATCTCCCTTTGAATAATTTAATATTGCAACTCAAAATATTTATTGATCGCTTTTTAAATGCACATCAACGTGTATTGGGTTTTGCTATACCTACAGGTTAGAGAATCGCCTTCATGTTTACATTGTTTTTGTCGAGTTGGTTCTTAGATGTATAGTACACAGTTATATCAAGTATTTTTTATCAAACAATGGTTGATATGCCAAAAAAAACAACCAAACCAAATCAGATATATTTAATACATATGCATAAAGAGGATTTAACATTAAATAACCTATAATGGTTGATATGCCATAAAACCCAACCAAACCAAATCATATATATTTAATATATATGTATAAAGAGGATTTGACATTAAATAACCTACAATGGTTGATATGCCATAAAACCCAACCCAACCAAATCATATATATTTAATATATATGTATAAAAAGGATTTGGCATTAAATAACCTAACCTACAATGGTTGATATACCATAAAACCCAACCAAACCAAATCATATATATTTAATATATATGTATAAAGAGGATTTGGCATTAAATAACCTACAATGGTTGATATACCATAAAACCCAACCAAAACAAATCATATATATTTGATATATATGTATAAAGAGGATTTGGCATTAAATAACCTACAATGGTTGGTATGCCATAAAACCAAAGCAAACCAAATCATATATATTTAATATATATGTATAAAGAGGATTTGGCATTAAATAACCTACAATGGTTGGTATGCCATAAAACCAAAGCAAACCAAAGCAAGAGTTTGAGTCACTCTGTTACTTTCTCCGACATACCCTGTTTCTCACTCTTGTACAAATAACGACCTCGATGAATTGTGATCAAAAGCAATTAAAATTAAAATGAAGGAAAATACTTCTCAAAATCTGTAGTTGCCCAGTTGGTAGAGAGGGGGTTAGAATTCACTAACTGTATCTCCTCCCGAGGAGTAATAGCCCCTCAAAAAGAGGTGTCCTGGGTATGACACTAAACTGTATGTGATGGTTTAGCTTCAGTTCTAGATCTCTGGCAATCAGGAGAACCTCTTCATTACTATTATTCCCAGATCCACTCTCATCCAAGTACTTGGTCAGTCAAATGTATGGGCTAAATAGATCTATTTAAAAATTATTTTTACTAGAGAGGAATAATTGATGCCACTTAAGACTAAATTATTTGTATTAAGAATAGTTACTTGAAGCTCAAATTGTTTACTAAGAATTATTATTATTAGTTACTTGAAATCATATAACTGTAAATTATTTGTATTAAGAATATAGTTACTTGAAGCTAGAATTGTTTACTAAGGATTATTATTATTAGTTACTTGAAATCATATAACTGTAAATTATTTGTATTAAGAATAGTTACTTGAAGCTAGAATTGTTTACTAGGGATTATTATTATTAGTTACTTGAAATCCTATAACAGTGTGAAAACAAATGATTATTTTAAAATATAAATAGTTACTTTAAATCATGTGTATAGATTATTTGTGTTAGATAGGAATACTAGATACAATATAACTGTGCCGACAAATGATTATGATAGTTTTTGAAAAAATGATTGTTGTAGAATATTAAAAATAAAAGTAGTTTGGTTGGTTGGTTGGTTGGTTGGTTTTTATGGCATATCAACCTTTCTGGGTTATTTAATGCCAAATACTCTTTAAACACATATATTAAATATATATGATTTGGTTTGGTTGGATTTTATGGCATATTAACCTTTGTAGGTTATTTAATGCCAAATCCATTTTTATGTAAATAATCAGTTCTATTTAGAACAATTCAGTTTAGCATGAGTACACAGTTTAATTGTCAAAATCATTTCTATTTCAAGCTATTCAGATTAGTCTAACAGTTCTAATTCCACCAATTCAGTCTAGCATAAGTATGCTGTTTAGTTCTATTTGACCCATAGATAGGGCCCTATCAAGTGCTACCATTCCAAGCCAGAGTGGACCTGGGAGCGATGGCGATGAAGGGGTGTTCTGCATTCCCCAAAGCCCCAGCATTACTAGAAACTCACCATTAGATTGTTTAGTGTCATATCCAGGACATGCATTGAGGAGTGGGGTAGTAGTTTGGAATGTAATTATATGTATTAGATATCCTATCCATATAACTGTGCAAACAAGGAATGTTCAATGGAACTTTGGAAATATAGTTATGATTATAATTAAAGATCTATAAATGAATCAAATTTCAGCATTGAATAACCCATGAAGAGTTGATATGCCATTAAGCAAATAGACCAGACTTTCATTACAATTACTCCCAGGTCCACTTTGACTTAGAGTGTTAGTACCTATGGATCTGATAAATCTGCTGGAAAATTACCAATATTAGATAGGAATACTTTATACCATATAATTGCTTGCAAATTGTTGATGTTAGATAAAAATACTTGAAACCATATAACTGTACAAGCAAATGATTATTATTTTAAAATAGGAATAGTTACTATCAACTGAGGTCCTGACGTCAAACACGATTCACGATCGGGAGGGTGTGAGTTTGATCTTCCCAATCGCCCGTTTCTCTCTCCCTGATCTCATTTTACATGCCAGACATATTCATGCACACTTTGAGCTGCTGCGTGCATGATTTCTCTCACTACAGTATTTGATAAGAATACTTGAAATTATACAACTGTATGCAATGCACCGAAACCCTGCTACATAGTCTGGAACAAGCAGCTGCAGGCATAGGCCTCTATGTCAATGCACATAAGATGGAATATATGTGCTTTAATCAAAGAGGCAACATCTCCACACTAAACAGTAGCTCTCTGAAACTAGTAGACAAGTTCACCTACCTGGGAAGCAGTGTCTCATCAACCGAGACAGGTGTCAACACGTGACGAGCAAAGGCATGGACAGCCATCGATAGGCTATCAGTCACATGGAAGTCAGACCTGACCAATAAAATTTCTTCCAAGCAGCGGTTGTGTCGATACAGCTATATGGATGCACTATATGTTCACCAACTAAACCTTTAGAGAAAAAGCTTGATGGCAACTACACAAGAATGCTGTGAGCAATATTGAACAAGTCCTGGAGGCAGCACTCCTCAAAGCAGCACCTGTACGGTCACCCACCACCCATCACGAAAACTATCAAAATCAGACGAACTAGACATGCAGGACACTGCTGGAGAAGTAGGGACAAGCTCATAAGTGATGTACTTCTGTGGACCCCTTCACTTGGACAAGCAAAGACAGGATGACCAGCAAGAACCAACATACAGCAGCTCTGCACTGATACTGGATGTAGCCCTGAAGACCTACTGGAAGAAATGGATGATAGGAAAGGGTGGCAAGAAAGGGTCAGGGATATCTGTGCTGATGGCGCAATGTGATGATGATGGAAATTATTAGTATTAGATAGGGATACTTGAATCCATACAACTGTGTGCAAATTATTTTTAATTTGATAGGAATACATGAAGCCATATAACTGTGTGCAATCAAATGATTCTAAACAAAACTGCCATTTTTTGAAAAAATGCAATGGAACATTGGAAATATACTATTTCTCTGAATGTATGAGATGAGATTTGATTATAACTTGTAGTATTACGATTCTTCGGACTATTATCCTCATCTTTTTTTATGTCTGTACAACGTTTCGGCCGATGTGACCGCTGGCCTTCTTCAGGTATCTCTTTTTGAACTCAGGTGCCTTCTTGTCATAATCAGTATTTGAAATAATAGATAGAGAAGAAAATTGGAAGAGGAGACGCCTTAAAGAATCTACACATATGATAGGCTATAGTAACCTCTTGAGTAGACCAAGTATAGAGATGAATACAATATGGGAACCTATAATCAAAAAGGCCAGGCTGCATTAAAAAAAAAAGAAAAAAAAAAGCTGGTTGATGTTCTAGGTATCAAAAAGAACATTAGGTTTATAAGGCCCCAAAATTGACACTGGGTTGTCCTGGTGGACACGTAGCACAGTGGATATAAGTGTTGGGTTTAAACAGTTCTAAAGTGACAGTTATCTCTGGACTGCAGGTTCAATCCTGTGACAGTAACATAGAATAATAATTAACACAGCTTAACACTTGTACCCTTGTAGATAGAATAAAGGGTTGGATTCGAAGTTCCATGGCAAATCCCGGTTACGACAACAAGGTTCCCGAGTTTGAAAAGAGATACCTGAAGAAGGCCGGAGAGCAAATCGGCCAAAATGTTGTACAGACATAAATAAAGATGAGGATAATAGTCCGAAGAATCATAATACTACAAATTGGAAATATAGTTATTATAAAGAAACATTTAGAAAAGAATCTAATTTCGACATTAACCCATTAGGAATTGATATGCCATTAAATAAATAAATCAAACAAACCTATATATAGTTATGATTACAATCAAACATTTAGAGATTAATCAAATTTTGGCATTAAATGACTCATAAGGTGTTGATATGCTGTTAAATAAATACAACCCAACCCGAGGCTGTGCAGGACTGCAACATTATAGCAAGCAAGTTCAAACTCCAGTCATGTAATTACATTCACGTTCAGACAAATGCACTTGGCCCCTATCCTACCCCCCCAGTTATGGATTAAATAGTATCATTATTGTTCTTCTACAAGGATGGCTGTGGCATTAAATAACCCATAAATGTTGATATGTCATTAATCAAAAAAACGAAAACAACCCAACCTAACCCTTCCATCTCTCACATGACTGCTGCAAATGACCAATCAAAACATTCTTTTGATTTCATTTTATTTTTGACCAATCATAGTCACTGAAAGATCAACCTTGTTTTTATTTAATCGTCTATTTATTTATTTTTTTCCCCTTCCTCCATATTTGCCTGGACTTGTTTCAAGACCAGATCTGTAATTAACTATTTTAAGACGATCAAGGGATCAAAATTCACACACGACAAAAAAAACTATTCTCAAAGATTTAAGTTTCCAATCAAAATGGCTGCCACTTCTTTTAAACAAAATCAATAAAAACAAACCAAAAATTATTTTTAATGGTTTTAATTCAGGTTTTAGTTGCCTAAACTTCTCTCTTTTCAAATAAATTTTCTTTTTCTTTTTTTTTTTAAATCCATACTTAAATTTACTTTTTCTTTTCATTCTCTTAATCCCACCTTCTAATCTCTCATTTTCCTATACTCACTCTTTTCAATCTCTTGATCTCTCTTTTGTTCCAAACTCTTTATATCTCTCTTTCTTTTCAGTCTCTTTATATCTCTCTTTCTTTTCAGTCTCTTTATATCTCTCTTTCTTTTCAATCTCTTGATCTCTCTTTTGTTCCAAACTTTTGATATCTCTCTTTCTTTCCAAACTCTTTATATCTCTCTTTCTTTTCAATCTCTTGATCTCTCTTTTGTTCCAAACTCTTTATATCTCTCTTTCTTTCCAAACTCTTTATATCTCTCTTTCTTTCCAAACTCTTTATATCTCTCTTTCTTTTCAATCTCTTGATCTCTCTTTTGTTCCAAACTCTTTATATCTCTCTTTCTTTCCAAACTCTTTATATCTCTCTTTCTTTCCAAACTCTTTATATCTCTCTTTCTTTCCAAACTCTTTATATCTCTCTTTCTTTTCAATCTCTTGATCTCTCTTTTGTTCCAAACTCTTTATATCTCTCTTTCTTTCCAAACTCTTTATATCTCTCTTTCTTTCCAAACTCTTTATATCTCTCTTTCTTTCCAAACTCTTTATATCTCTCTTTCTTTCCAAACTCTTTATATCTCTCTTTCTTTTCAATCTCTTGATCTCTCTTTTGTTCCAAACTCTTTATATCTCTCTTTCTTTCCAAACTCTTTATATCTCTCTTTCTTTTCAATCTCTTGATCTCTCTTTTGTTCCAAACTCTTTATATCTCTCTTATTTTCCAAACTCTTTATATCTCTCTTATTTTCCAAACTCTTGATATCTCTCTTTCTTTTCAGTCTCTTTATATCTCTCTTTCTTTTCAATCTCTTGATCTCTCTTTTGTTCCAAACTTTTGATATCTCTCTTTCTTTCCAAACTCTTGATATCTCTCTTTCTTTTCAGTCTCTTGATAACTCTCTTTCTTTTCAGTCTCTTGATAACTCTCTTTCTTTTCAGTCTCTTTATATCTCTCTTTCTTTTCAATCTCTTGATATCTCTCTTTTGTTCCAAACTCTTGATATCTCTCTTTTGTTCCAAACTCTAGATATCTCTCTTTCTTTCCAAACTCTAGATATCTCTCTTTCTTTCCAAACTCTTTACATCTCTCTCTCTTTCCATACTCTTGATATCTCTCTTTCTTTTCAGTCTCTTGATATCTCTCTTTCTTTTCTGTGCTCTCTCTTTATGACTTCTTTATTCGCTTACTCTTTCTCTCTTACTTCATTAACTTCTTCACTAACCAATTTTTTATTCCTTCATCTTTTTTTTCACATTTCTTTCTCCTCGTTTTTTATCTGTTCTTTAATGACTTTTTTTCCTTTTATTTCTTTCACTCAATTCTTTATTTTTCTTTCTCGTTTTTTCTTTAAAAAGAATAAGAACATTTTTTTCAAATGAATATAATTTTTTTTTTTAAATTGTCTTGTTCTTTAAAAATAAGAATTTTCTCATTCTTGAAAGAAAAAAAATCTTTTTCATTCTTTTCTTTTAAAAAAAAAAGAATATTCTCATTCTTTTAACTTAAAACAAGAATTCTTGTTCTTTAAAAAAAATAAATAAGAATTTATCTCATTCTTTAATAAAATAAATTTTTCATTCCTTTTTTCCAAAAAAAAGAATTCTTTTTTCTTTAAAAAGAAAATAAAGAATTTTCTCAACAAAAAAAAAAGAGAAAGTTTATTCTTTGTTTTTTTTTTTAAAAAAAGAACTAACAAACTTTTTTAAAAAAAAAAAAGGAATTTTCTCATTCTTTCTTTTCTTTATTTTTTTTTTGTTTTTTTTTAAAGGAATTTTTTGGGTTTTTGTCACCTCCATTTTTTTTTAAACAATAAAAATCCAACCAGAAAACAAAATCATTACTTGTCCATCTCTTATCTTTCTGAAAAACCTTCCCTACCCCACTTTCAAATTCAAAAGATTAATTTAACTTTCATCTTTTTCTTTTTTTAATGTCACCACCAGTTCTACCCCCATTATCCCCAAACGCAAGCTGGGTAGCATAGAAGACAAAAGAGAAGATTATTATTGTTATCACTTCCTTTTTGTACTTCGACTTTGGGATGCCATTAGAATCACCCGACGTGGTGAAGCTGGCAAAACTATTATCCGATTGAATCTAAATCAGCTGAGGTAGCAGACAATGGCTTTGCAGGTAGGGAAAAGCCAAGGACATGTCCGCCCAGAACTGGCCAAGATCAGACAATTAAAAAAGAAAAATAATAATAATGGATCAATACCTGGCAAAAATGGCAGCATCAACCAAGACCATCTTTATCCATATTTTTATTTTTTTGGAGGGGTGGTATGTTTCCTTGGTTTATCTGCAACTAGTGGTTGAGTGATAGCCAGGTGTGCTGGCCACTGTCCAGATATGGTCTGCACTGGGTAAAGGCCTGCAACGGCTCCTTTTGAATATTCTTT
>CAUZXS010000788.1:0-37628 GCA_963585895.1 Sepioteuthis lessoniana | reverse complement strand
GCTCCATATAGAAGACAAAGAGAAATGTAGAAAATCTTGAGAAGAACATTTTTTAATAAATTTTCTATATATTAATAGTCATACATTAAGCACTCCCTTAGAATTATATGAAACTTCTCATATTCTATATATGAATAATTCCTAACACATCGTCTCTAAAAATTGATATATATATATATGTATATTTATATATATATATATGAGCACTCTGGTAGCCGATAGGGTATAAAAATGTAAACAAATGGACGCTGCTGCTGCTGTTGCTATATAATACCTTATAATTCCCTTAGACAACGCGGTACGCTTGTTGGCCGAGCGGTCAGATACTAAATCTAACGTAAAGTTGGACGGGTCTACGTATCTAGCCACACCGAAGATTTGTGATACAACGTCTGTGGATGACAATACACACACACACACATATATATATTCATATATATATATATATAATATATATATAAAATTTCTTGTCAAAATTACCTGACTACTAATGGATCAGTATTTCATACTGTTGCAGAATTTGTTACAAAACAAAGCAAACCCCTTCAAACTCCAAGAAATAAATAGAATATTTCTACAATCGGTAAAATGTGTACACAGATAAACTTTATATCATTTTCAGCATAAAAAATCTCTTAATCTCTGATAAAACAAGCAGAAATAGGGTGTATTCCAATTGCTGCTGTAGCTGTTGATGTGAACCTGAAATCATAAAAATTGGTCAGTCATCTCATAAGATGTATAGCAATAACATAGTTAATTTTCAAGAGACTACGACAATTTTAAATTCCTGCACAAAAAAGTCTGGAAACTTATTGTACTACTTTAAAAGTAAAGTTGGCGACTGTAATCGAGGGTGACCAGAAGGCTCCCTTTTCAATAGCTACTACACCGAAGTGTAGGGGAGGGCACTACTTCTTTCTCTGGATTGCTCTACGTTACTACATACTTCTTATTGCTGAGTGTTAAGCAAGGAGGTATCAAGTACCATTTTTAAAGTATTTGGTATGACGCGACCTGGGATTGAACCTAGGTCTTCCGGACCATTGGCGAACACTCTACCCACTGGGCCAATGAGCGATATGATAAGAAATTAAACCAATTAGTAACTTAGTTCTTAGTGTATTATCACTTATTTATTTATTTCGCTAGCTTACTTGAAATAGAAATATAACATAAATGGCTTGTGAATCAAACATGTCTCAGTGTCAGAAGAGTAACCTAGATGTATTCATTTATATTTATAAGTTTGCAATTAGTTGTTTATTTTTGTCTATATATTTTATAAGTTATTTTAGATGATTGCACTCATCATTAATAAAGTTTCTGGTAAATTTACTAAACTCCTAAACTAACCTCACACATACGCACATACAAGCAAACACACAAATATTTACACATTCGCATACAATGCGTATATGTTTATACATATTTACCCAACCCCTACGCTCGGGCAGGATAAGACACAAGGTCAATTTTTAAGTGGAGTTTAACAGGTTTGAATTCAGAGTTTTCCTTCTCCTAGACTAGTTGCCTCACCAAGGCTGAAGAACCCAGTCTGTCCTACTATTTACCCATAGCTGGAGGGAGAATAGTTGGATTCATACCTTTCCCAAGGTTATTAGTGCTATGTGAAATGCAATCAGTCTCGTACAGGATTTGAACTCGAGTCGCCGTGACCATTTCCTACGACGATAACCATTACACCACGGGCATCTCCTTTTGACCGGTTTGAATTCAGAGTTTTCCTTCTCCTAGACTAGTTGCCTCACCAAGGCTGAAGAACCCAGTCGGTTTTACTATTTATCCATAGCTGGAGGCAGAATAATTGGATTCATTAGTGCTATGTGAAATGCAATCAGTCTCGTGCAGGATTTGAACTCGTGTCGCCGTGTCCATTTCCAACGACGATAACCATTACACCACGGGCACCTCTACATGCGTATATGTTTATATGTGCGTGTATTAGTGTGCATGTGATTTATGAGTATTTATCGAGAACTCCTCTTAAGCACGATGCAACACTAGGTCAATTATTTAAGTAGAGTTGAACAGTTTGAATTTAGAGTTTTCCTTCGCCTAGACCAATTGCCATACCATAGTTAAAGAATCCCATCTACTATACTACTTATCCATAGCTAGAGGAGGAATAGTTGTATTCATACCTTTCCCGAGTGTATGAGTGCTATGCAAAATGCAAATAGTATCGTTTTGGATTTGGACTCGCGAGTCAAGCCAAACGGAAAAATTGGGACAATACGTATATATATATATATATATATATATATATATGGATGACAATGTATATATATATATATATATATATATATATATATATATAAACTCCCCAGCCCCTTTGGGGATGTGCTCTCTAGCGAAGGAAGTAAATGTGTTGCCATTAACGTAATGCAAGGCTTTTCATATGAATCGAGGTCTCGGTAGCCGTTAAGCAGATAAATGTAAACAATAACAATTGTGATTCATAACCGTTTAAATTTCCTTCGCTTGCGCTAGATTCCTCGTGGCTGAGTGGTAGAATCTTGGATTGGCGTTTGAGTCAACCGGGTTTCGATCCCAGCTTAGGGAATCTAGCCTGTCTAGCACACTGAAGAGTTCTGATAGAACGAAACAGTCTGTCTGTGGATGAAATATATACGCTCCCCCATTGGGGTTGAGCACTCTATCGAAGGAATTTTCGGCTGTAATGTAAAGCTCTTCAAAAGAAATGAGCACTCTGGTAGCCGATAGGGTATAAAAATGTAAATAAACGGACGCTGCTGCTGCTGTTGCTACATAAATACTTTAAAAATTCCCTTAGCCAACGTAGTACTCTTGTTGGCTGAGCGGTCTGAGACTTCGTCTAACGTAAAGTTAGATTGGTTTCGATCCCGGCTTCGAGCGTCCTACGTGTCTAGCCACACAGAAGAGTTCTAATAGAACGAAACAGTCTGTCTGTGGAGGACAATATATATATATATATATATGTGTGTGTGTGTGTGTGTGTGTGTTCTAGGTGACTCACCTCTGACCAAAATAATGGACTTATTCAAAGGGTATATTAATCAAGAACTAAGCTGGAGAGGAGCTGCTGTAGTAAGCACCTTGCCTGTCTTCGTGTACGTTGAACCAAGGAAACCCTCCTCAGAGGCTTGGATACATTTGTGTGGCACCTCATATCTCCGTGTTGAGTTATTTTTTTTTATTGACCCTTAATAATCGGCCATAACAATATATATATAATATATATATATATATATATATATATATATATATATATTCGTATTGTCATCCACAGACTATTTCGTTATCTGAAAACTCTTCAGTTTGTTTAGGTACGCGAAATGTTTCAACCTGGGACCGAAACCTGGCTGACTTTACGTCAGTCAGATATCTTACCCAAGAGATATGCATTAGTGACGGAAATTTTTACGCATATCTTTTTACATATTCATTATGTGTGTGTGTGAGAGAGAGAGAGAGAGAGAGAGAGAGAGAGAGAGAGAGAGAAAAGAAAGATGGAGTGAGATAGAGAAAGATAGACAGAAGGCGAAAGATGATAAAATGAATACATGTCACTTTTTTAAAATAAGTGCCCTCACTAAGTTTTCTTCAAAATAAAGCATAAGCTATCATACATAGAACGTTTTAGTTTCGAATATCCTAATTTTTTTTTTTTTTTTTAAACTTAGATCTTCATCTTCTTTTGCAAGATATCTTCATAATTTTGCAAAATCAGAACGAATCCACTCATAAAAGTTCCAACAACTAGAGTTTTTGGAACTTTTATAAGTAAATCCGTTCAATGGCTTTAAAATCTGTTAAGGTTGAGAGATAGAAAAATGTATATATATATATATATATATATATATATATATATATATATATATATATATATGTGTGTGTGTGTGTGTGTGTGTGTATATATATATATATATGTGTGTGTGTGTGTGTGCGTGTGTGTGTGTATATATATATGGGTGTGTGTGTGTGTGTGTGTGTGTATATATATATATATATGTGTGTGTGTGTGTGTGTGTGTGTATATATATATATGTGTGTGTGTGTGTGTGTGTATATATATATATATATGTGTGTGTGTGTGTGTCTGTGTATATATATATATATATATGTGTGTGTGTGTGTGTATATATATATATATATATAGAGAGAGAGAGAAAGAGAGATAGAGAAATTGACAGACAGGGATAGATAGAGGGGGAGAAACAGATAGAAAGAGAGGAATAGATTTTTTTTGTTTTCTTATGGAAAATGTGTTGAAAGAGAAAAAAGTTAAACGATTCAGATTTTTTTGCTACATTTGTGAAGAATACACATTCATTGAACAGGATATATGAGATTTTGTGTGAAGAGTATACTTAAACTCTTTATATATGAAAGTAGGGACCAAAATAAGACATGAGCTTTCACACATTGTCAGTACAATTTTTGTTGAGCACTTTTGGTAGGAGATCAATGGCCAGATTAAATGTCTGAAGTTTGGAATAATGGTGGTCTGAAGAGAAAGGAACTACAGTGAAGACTGTTACGTCTGTCTGGTCAACATAAAGCCCATTAATAGATGTAATTGAAGTAAATAGATACAGTCTGACCAAGGTCCGGAAAATAGAACTGTTGCACTCTCGGTTGAAATAGCTGTCCCATCAGTCATTTAACTTGAATAGCTCCTTGAAGAAGATGAAACCTCTACTTTAGCTGTAGACAGAACTCATGGGCAAAGTAACTTTGATTGCAAAGGAACCTTATCCATATTTACTAACCCCTCCACTCGGGCAGGATATGACCCAAGGTCAATTTTTCAGCGGAGTTTAACAGGTTTAAATTCAGAGTTTTCCTTCTCCTAGACCAGTTGCCCCACCAAGGCTGAAGAACTCAGTCTGCCCCACTGTATATCCATAGCTGGAGGGAGAATAATAGGATTCATATCTTTCCCAAGGGTATTAGTGCTATGTGAAATGCAATCAGTCTCGTGCAGGATTTGAACTTGTGTCGCCGTGTCCATTTCCTACGACGATAACCATTACACCACGGGCACCTCCACAAAGAACCTCATCAGTTGCACATGTTTTCAGTCAGCCGGCGCTCAAGGGTTTCATAAGCGATATAAATCTCTCGAAGAAATCAGCAGTATTTTTAAGAATATTCATCCATCAAAAGGAATATTTCTAAAAAGAGGGGTTTGTGGTGTAACGGTTATCATCGAAAACATTTGTCTCAGCGTGACAACTTCCAGTTCTGGACGATGTTTGCATCTTACTTCATGGTCATGCTCTTAGGAATAATATGTATCCTTCTTTTCTCCCGCTAGCCCTGGTTATAATATGTTTTCAGTCAGCCGGCGCTCAAGGGTTTCATAAGCGAGATAAATCTCTCGAAAAAATCAGCAGAATTTTTGGCGTCCATACAAGTAGAAGAACTTATTGCAACAGAGAACCAAAATCACTTTCTATCTCAAAAAAAAAAAAAAAATAGATTGACATACATTTTTCTCATATCAACAATGTTGGTTATTTACTGCTAATTCCTCTTTATACATATATATCAAATACATAATATTTGGTTTGGTTGGGGTTTATGACATATCAACAATTGTAGCTTATATAATGCCAATTCCTCTTTATAAAAACTTATTTAATATAATTTAATTGGGTTGGTTGGGTTTATGGCATATCAAAGATTGTTGGTTATTTAATGCCAAATCCATTTTATACATATACATATTGAATATATAATTTAGTTTGTTTAGGTTTTATGGCATATCAATCATTGTAGGTTATTTAATGCCAAATCCCTTTTATTACATATATATTAAATATATATGATTTTGTTTGGTTGGGTTTTATGGCATATCAATCATTGTATGTTATTAAATGCCAAATCCCTTTTTATACATATATATATCAAATATATATAATTTAGTTTGTTTGGGTGTTATGGCATATCACTCATTGTAGGTTATTTAATGCCGAATCCCTTTTTATACATATATATTAAATATATATAATTTAGTTTCTTTGGGTGTTATGGCATATCAATCATTGTCGGTTATTTAATGCCAAATCCCTTTTTATACATATATATTAGATATATATAATTCAGTTAGTTTGGGTTTTATGGCATATCCATCATTGTAGGTTATTCAATGCCAAATCCCTTTTTATACATACATATCAAGTGTATGATTTGTACACATATTTTGTTGATAACATTTTTTAAATAAGTTTGAGATCATTATTCGCACACAAATAAATTGTTTCAGTTATTCTTATCTAATAATTCTATTTACTATTTATCATTTGTTTGAACACAGGTAAATGTTTTTAAGCATTGCTATTTAACACTAAAAATTCAATTAAACATCAATCATTTATTTACACACATTTGAATGAATAAACACTTGTTTCGAACAATTCAGTTTAGCATAAGTCATTGGTTTGGACTCAACAGGACCCTATCAGGTGTTACCACTCCGAGACAGAATGGACCAGGGAGCAATTGCGATGAAGGGGTAATCCGTATTCCCCAGAGTTCCATTTAGTTCAGTGCTGGGTACTCACTATCAGATTGTTTACTGCCCTAATCAGGACACTCGTTGGGAAAGTCTTACCCCTCTGCAAGATGCAGTTGGTGTATTCTATATACCTTGCTGACTGGGCCACAGTATACTCGTTGGGGAAGTCTTTACCCTCTGCAGAGATACAGTCGGTGTATTCTACAAACTCTTTCAGTCGACTTGGCTACTGTTTAATACGATTGAATCTATGATAAAATGAAACATTTTAGCGAATAAATCTAAGTTATGATTAAAATAAATTCATTTTAAATAATTGCATAAACTTATAAAATTATTTATCCTAATTTAAGTTACATCACATACATTTGTTACAGATGCTTTAATTCATATTAACTACTAAGTCTCCTTATCATGATTTTATTTATTTTTTTTTTTGCTGTAGAAATAGTATTTTAAATGTCTGATAAAAAGACATACTTTAAACATTGTTTTCCTAAATTTTATCATAAAATAAAATTACTTTCATTGTGAAAATGTTAAAACTTTCGGCAACAATTGTTATTGTCACGTGTTATGTTCCTGAGAGGATAGAAGTAAGATCAATTTCCCCCACCCTTCAGTGTTTGAATTAACAGGCCCCAAAGATTGACCGTTAAAAGAGGGATACGAATGAAGGTCAATTCTTTACGGCCGGCCTGTTGGACGAAGTAACGAATCCAGTTAGAATGTAAGTCAAGCTATCTGCACTCCATAACACCAACTTGGTAGGACGAAGGAGTAGCCTGACCGGATGAGGTGGATTAGGAGGAAGGAGCCAAATAATTGGCCAAATCATTAGCGCCGGAAGTAGTGCCCTTTTCGTCAGAGGAAAGAGGGAAAAAGAATTCAGTTTTTAGGACGGAGGTCGCCGTGAGAGGACGTGCTGACCTGATGCCAAACAAACTCCCGGGTACCTAACCGGTAAAAAGAAATAGAAGTTCTGGAACAGCAGTCGGCGTGAGAAGATGTGTTGAAGCTGTAGCCAAAATCTCCGGGAAAAGAGCGGAGCAGAATTCTTGGACAAGAAGATAACAGGTGCCTTCCAGCCAAGCTCTACAGAATCCCGCTTGCCCGTAAAAGAAAAGAAATCACAGAAGAAACCCGTCGAATAAGCTAAGTAAAACTTAAAACCGTTTTCTCCATCCACCCTTCCGTAAAAGAAAAGAAATCACAGAAGAAACCCGTCGAATAAGCTAAGTAAACCTTAAAACCGTTTTCTCCATCCACCCTTCCGAAGTATTGAAATTAGATGCCCTTTTTCCCGATTTAAAGAAAGAAGCATATAAAAAAATTATATGCATTAAGAAAAGAAGAGAATAGCATGAAAAGATTCATTTCATAAACTGTAAACGTATGAGTGGACTTTGCTACCTTTTCAAGGTTCAAGAAAAAAGACAAAGAAAAGAAAAAAGAAGAAAGAAAGACATTTATGTTGGAGACAGTTTGCCGGGGAAATATAGCCGGCTAGCACCATAAATATTTGTTTGGACCTCGACTATTAAAATTTTGGTTACATTTTTAATGTCCCTTCGTTGAAATTTATTTGTTGTGCTATTTACCCAGCGAGTTGCCTTCTTTAGCATATTTCCTTTTCAGCTTCATTTCGCTTCAATTTATTCTCGCTAAATGTCCTATTCACCTTTAAAAATATTACACGGGAAAACTGGAATTGCCGTCTACAGTGAATAATATTTTATCTTAACCTAGAGGTCCATGTCTTCCATCATCCTAGGGCGTAGGAAGACGAAGTGGCCTGGTGGGTGTGTGTAACGTGAAGTTTGGAAACCCCCTTGCCAGCGGCAGTCAGTCTAGCCCCAAATTAACCCCCACATTATCTACCAGTTCCCATATGCCCGAAAAAGGAATCTTAAATAGGACTTATTTTGCGAGGGGTCAAGAGCCAGACTGCCCCGACTTCACACGTGCGTAAAATAAACTCCCATCCTGGGATAAATATTTATACACCGTCACATTATACTTTTTATAAACAAATATGGGACCTTAGAGTGTGAATTCGGCTGTCAGGCTGTGTTTATGAATTTAATCAGATGCTTCATGCCTTTTGAAAAATGACTGTGAACGAAGATGAATGGTTTGCAAGGAATAACTGTTCATGAACTTACAGATCATAGGGCATTCGATATTCACAAGGTTCCCCATATTTCTGACCCGGTGGCAAAGCTAGCCAAGCTTAATAAATGGCTACTATGAGGAAATTTGTCCGTATATGTACGAATTTACCAACCCATCTACTCAAGAAGGATGTGGCACAAGGTCAATTTTAAGTGAAGTTTGACGGGTTTAAATTCAGGTTTTTCCTTTTCCAAGGCCAATTGCCATTCCATGTTCAATGGACCAACTATTTACTCATAGCTGGAGGTAAAAAAGTTGGATTCACACCTTTACCACGGATATGCTGTGAAATGTAGATTCGATCAGAATCTGAACTCTGGTCACCGTGTCGATTTCCTACAATGATAACCATTTTGGCAGGAGCATCCATACACACACACACACACACACACACACACACATATATATATATATATATATATATTCAGCTAAACTTTATGGTATATCAACTATCAGAGATTAACTGGGGAAAAGAATAATAAAGGTGATAAACAACAACAACAACAACAAAAAAGTATTACACATACAGAAACACAAACACTCACGCAAGCACACAAACACACTGAATATACTCTAGTAAAAAGAAAAATACGAGAAAAAAAAAAGAAAATAATATCTGCAGATATGAAAAATTGTCCCGGACAGTTAACTCGATATGGACATTTAAAGATAGAAATCCTGAAATTAAAAAACAACAAAAACACAACCTTATCAAAACAGTCACCTCAATAAAAACCAAAGGGAACACCAGAACAAAACATTTACTTCCTGAAGAGGACTTCAAATGTCAGAAACGTGTTGGAGAAAAATGAATAATTTACAAACAAATTTTTGTGGACCAATTCATTTTTAAGTATTTTTTTTCTCTCAATGGACCATCAAAAAATAGTATATATATATATATATATATATATATATATAAGTATTATTTGGTCCAGTTAATCCGGAGTTGGGAGTAATTCCATCAGGTCAAGAAAACTATTCGAGAGTAAATATTTAAATTTTCCTGGTAAATAATTAGAATTTTTTAAAAAATTGAATTAATTTACAATAATTCAAACCGACAATAAAATAAAAAACTGAAGTGGGCTAAATGAGGAGGTAACTCTTCACCCCTTTTCTATCCCCTCCCACCTTCTTTCCTGTGTGTATTCTGATTTATTTTATCCATAAGATCTGAAGAAGTCCTGTTAATTTTTTTTTCGTGTTTTTTGATTTTTCAAAAACACATAACAGGATGGAAATAAATTTATAATCCTAATGTGACCGGTTTGTGTTTTTTCTTAATGAAATATATATACACATATGTATATATATATGCATTTATTTTGATATAAAGGTAGACTCATCGTCCGACCATTGTTATTTGGTCGAGGAGCATTCATTGAATTTATTGAAGGGGGCGAGAATAGAAATGGTCCCTCATAATTGAGATGTAAACACATTTCATTTATTTGTTTTTACCTATTAATCATAATTTTTTCGCTTTCTTTGATCAGTTCAAATCTATATAATCTGTGATAATTCCTATTTCAAATAATAATCAAGAAAAAACAGAAGAAAATGTAGTCCATTTAAGACATCATTTAGTCAGTTTTTAATGATTACAAAAGCAAACAACGAAAGAAAAGGTAATTTACTAATTTTTCAATGATGACCCTAGAACGGCACCACCAATCTCCTAAAAAGAAAAAAAAACAGCATAAATTCTACTTCGAAATTGTTCAAGTCGGGATTTCTAATTCATAGATTTGAACGAAGTCCAATCGTAGACACCCTGACTCCACATAAGAAAATTTTATTACTTTGTTTGTTGTTTTTTTACCATACTGATGTTTCTATTTTTCTATTTGCAATTAGAAAGTCTTAGTGTCTCAGACTCATACCTGTTCATACAATATTCACCGGATCGGTGGGGGTTAGTGATTTCGAAGAGGGGCCATGTTTTCTGCCCCTCGTGACGGGCCAATATAAAGGAATATGAGATATAATTTAATTGTATTAACGTTTGAGTAAGTGCGTATATATCACATTTTTAAGTACTGTGAATGTGTTGTGTGTGTGTGTGTCTGCATGTGTGTATGTGTTGGGTTGTTTGTTTTGTGAGCTGGTTCTATGGGTTCATGTCCCGGGTATGTCAGTACAATATTTTTGTCTCTGTGCTTTTACTCTATGGGTAATGTTTGTATGATTGTGAGCTGTGTATCTTTGATGCAAATGATTACAGTGTTTCTTCAGTGTCTGCATGATGCATGTATATTTTTGCACACAGTTTATATGCTTTGTATGCATGTGGTATATGGTAATGTTCTATCTACGCATATACTATTTATGATTGAGCAGTGTATTCGTTGTTTCAACGGTTATTCGACGTGTTTGTACCTTATATATATGAAACTAGGCTGACGTACTCCATGGAAGGGAAATACTCTCATGCACCGATAAATAAAAAATTCCGGGCGCAACGGTCAGTAAAGAAGGTCATACAGACCGTGTTCTGGGATATGAAAATACCTATTAAAATTAATTTCCTTGTAAAAAGTGCAACTGTGAACAGTACTTCCCTTTGCAAACTCCTTAGTCAAAATTCACCTTATTTATTGAATGACCTTGTTATATATATATATATATATATATATATATACATGGGGAGGAGTTGTGAGTCTGTATACTTTAAGTGCATATTTTTGTGCATATGATGGGTGTTTTGCCGTCAATCTATCTATCTCTATATATATATATATATATATATATATAATTGTGTGTATGCTATGTATTTTCTTTTCTATTTGCCTTAGCTCGGTGTGCATGGACAAATGTATGTATGTATGTATGTATGTATGTATGATAGAATGAGCGAAGGTATGTGCGGATATATTTGACAGTCTTTATTATTTCAAGCAACTAATTTTTTTCTGCCGGAAAATAAAGCATTTTTGCTACTTTCAAGATTTCAAATCAAACTATGGTTTCCGGTTATCCTCCGATTAAAATAATTTTGATACATCATAATCAGTGTTTGTTTTCAATTTAAAAAAGATAATTTCTTGTTGTTGTTGTTGTTGTTGTTGTTGTTGTTATTTGTGCTGCTATCAGAACAAATTCAATTTCTCTCTTAATGTTTCTCTTTCTTTACCATGTCCGAGTTTTTATGGGTGAGTTTTCTTTTGTCGCTTGAAATATCCATACAGTTGATTTTCTTCCCATTTTTGTTTCCTGGTTTTGTTCTGTTTATCCTTGCGGTGGCTGCATTGTTTCTAGTGCCTGAGATCATTCTTACTCTGCGCTTACTTATATAGTTTTCGAGTCGTCATATTGATTATTATTATTATTATTATTATTTACTCATTAGAGTTTTTCAACATTTGCTATTTTGTTGCGTCTTATCTATTCTTGTTTTGATATGATTGGTTCCTATGGCGCTGTTTTATGCTGCTATTAGGAGAGATTCTGTTTCATTCTTAAATTTCCCTTTTCTGAACAATGTCCAGGTTTTTTGGTTTCAGATGCTGTTTATTCGTCGTTTAAAAACGCCCATGGTGTTTTTTTTTCTTCCCATTTTTTTCCTAGTTATTTTATTTCTATTGTTCATTGTGTTGTCGGTATCGTTTCTGATGGCTGTAAACAGTCCTCCGTGTCTCCCTATGTAGTCTTCGAATCGTTGTATCGATGCGTCAACGCTGTCTTCGATGCTGGCAAGTCCTCTTCCTCCCTCTTTTCTTGATACATATAATATGTCAACGTAGTCTCTGGAATGTAGTGCCTTATGCATGGTCATTAATTTTCTTATTCTTTGGTCTATTTGTTTAAGTTCATCTCTGGTTCACTTGAGAAAGGGTCCCGAATATCTAACGAGGGGTACAGCACAGGTATTCATCCCTTTTATAAGGTTTCTGCTCGTGAGTTTTGTCTCGAGTAGTTTTCAATTTCTCCTGCAATGTTCTTTTTGAATTTTGTCTTTCATTTCCGCTTGTTTGATGGTGTTAGCCTCCAAGATACCCAAGTATATATAGGATTTGTTTTCTGCGCGCGTTCTAACCTTGTCTTGATTTGTTAGTTCTATTCCGTCAGTTTGATGTCGTTTGCAACTTTTCATTACAAGCATGGCACATTTTTCTATGCCAAATTCCATTCCTATGTCCTGACTGTATATTATAACTGCGTGTATTAGAGTTTCCAGTTCTTTTTCATTTTATGCTAATAGTTTGATGTCATCCATGTGCATTAAATGATTTTCCTTTTGCAATCTACTAAGTTTGTATCCGGCTGTGCATTTTCTGAGTATGTGATTAAGTGGCATCATGGCAATTACAAATAGTAAGGATGATAATGCATCTCCTAGAAAAATACCTCTTGGAATCTTTGCTTCAGCTAAGCTTCTTCCTCCTTCTGTCAATTCCACTCTCCAGGTTTTCCTGGTTTTCTCTAGAAAGGTTATGACTTCATGTGATATTTTGCACATTTTGAGGAAGTTTATTATTATTATTATTATTATTATTATTATTATTATTATTATTCATAACTATTTTGACCATATTACCAAACGGGATTTGCAAAAACAGGGATCTGACCTTGAAAATAAGACGCATCAAATCCTCTGGGATTTTGACATACAAACTGATCACCCAATCCTAGTCAGAAAACTACACCTAGTGTTAATTTATAAGAATAAAAAGAGAACTTGCTGTCAAGTGGATTTTGCCGACCATAGAGTCAAGATAAAATAAAGCGAAAATATGCACAAATATTTCAACTTTGCAAAAAAAAAAAAAGCTGAGGAACATTAGAGTAACAATGATACCAATTAATTAGTGCACTTGGAATGGTCCCAGAGGACTTCTAAGGAGGAGTGGATGAATTGAGAATCAGATGAAGACCAACAACATTGTTTTAGGTTGGTTAGAATACCGAGAAGGGTTCTGGAATCCCGAGGAAACTTGCTGACAATCAATTGAAAAACCATCATCTAACGTCGGAGAGAAAAACGAGCAAGGTGTAAAATAAAAATTAGCTGTCAAAATGAAAATTATAATTCGAGACGCTTCTCGTTCAGTTCAAGTAAAGTAACTTAAAAACAACGTCAACGAGAATTAGAAGGAAAAAAGATAGTTAAATTAATATATATACAGTGGTCGATGTGCCCGTGGTGTAATGGTTATCGTCGTAGGAAATGGACACTGCGACACGAGTTCAAATCCTGCACGAGACTGATAGCATTTCACATAGCACTAATACCCTTGGGAAAGGTATGAATCCAATAATTCTCCCTCCAGCTATGGGTAAATAGTAGGGCAGACTAGGTTCTTCAGCCTTGGTGAGGCAACTAGTCTAGGAGAAGGAAAACACTGAATTCAAACCTGTTAAAATCCGCTTAAAAAATTGACCTTGTGTCATATCCTGCCTGAGCGGATAGGTTGGGAAAATAGGATACAGTGGTCGATGATTTGTATATCTAAAAAATATTTTGGCGTCACTTAGTGAAATAGAGGAGAAAAAGCAGATAGTGATGAAGAAAATCTGACCAACTCGCAGTATATTATGTGAAAATAGAACTAAATAAATAATAAAACACTGTCACTTGCGTTAAACAAATAAGTATACTGAATATAATGTACTTGATTTTAATAAGATTAGATTATTTAGGTCACATTTTTTAATAAAGCCATTTAGATCAAATGTTCGTAAATTAACAAATACTAAACATAAAATTGTACGTAATCAAAATATATTTTATAGAAATGTATTATTATTATTATTATTATTAGAGTTTTTCTGGCCGATGTTAATAGTGCTTTTCCTAGTCTTCTTATTCTTTTGCCTGTGCTTTGAGGATTGCTACAAGGGCACCGATTACAATTGCTTTCACCGTCACCTACATGTTCCAAAGTGTTTTAGTTATTTAGTTCACTAGCTTATTATTATTATTATTATTCAGGTCGATCTCAGTATTATGACCAATCTTAAAATACGGTAGTTTGGATGGTCTCCACTCGTCCTCTAATTTACAAGTCCTCCAGTCTCTGTACCTGTTATTCGGTGACTGTACCAATAACTCCAATTTCAATTAGTACCACCGTCACTTTTATATTCCTCAGTTTTGCCAATTCCTTAGCAAGGTCCAGGTATTTATCCTTCTTTTCACTTTCTTTCAATTTTACTCTGTGATCAACCGGGACAGCAAGTTCTCTTTTTTTGTTGACTGTTATTCGGTCTGGTCGTCTGGTCGAGATTATGTGATCCGTTTGTATTTCTATATCCCAGAGTTTCTGGGTATCATTTTCCATGGCGGATTCTGGGTTGTACATATGCCATTTGTTCCTATGATCAAATTTCAATTTCTCGCACAATTCCCAGTGGATCATCTAATTGTGTCAAGTCTTATACTCTTTCTTTGCTAATTTGCCTCATTCGCTTAATATGTGATGGATCATTTCGTCTCCATCACCAAATAACCTACATTCATTCATTCATTTATTATTATCATTAGTAGTAGTAGTAGTATCACAATTTACTCCTTTAGAGTTTTTCCCATCAGTGTTAGCTGATGGTTTTTCACAAGAGTTTAAGTGACAGCAAGTCTTCTCAAGTCCCCAGGACTCGTCTCAGGATTCTGGTTGTTCTCAGTAATGCTGTCATGTGTATATTCTCTACCCGTCCGCCAACTTCCAAGTCCTCCAGGCCTTTTAATAATCCTTTAGTTACTCTTCCAAATGCATCAATTACAATTGGTATGATTGTCACCTGCATGTTCCATAGTTTTTTCAATTCTCTAGCAAGGTCGAGGTACTTCTCCTTCTGTTCACATTCTTTCAGTTTTATTCTGTGGTCAGCCGGGACAGCTAAGTCGACAATTTTGCAAGTTCTCTTCTTTTTGTTGATTACACTGGTTTACAAAGAAATTGAGGCAAGCACATAAATACCCGTTTTTACCTAATTTGAGGGTGCTGAATTCAAATTTGAAATCCGTTTTTACTCATTACCTCTAGTTTTTTTTAGATATGCATAGTGTGCATTTTGTGCATATACGGTACATAAAGGCTTATATGAATTCAGGGTTAATTCTAATATTGTGAGACTTATGGCTTATTTTTTAGTTATTATGCACTAAATGTGAGTGATAGCATTACATTATATATATATATATATATATATATATATATATATATATATATATATATATATATATAATGTAATGCTATCACTTACACTTAGTGCATAATAACTAAAAAATAAGCCATATATATATATATATAGTTATATATCAAGACGGATTTTGACAGTTAAGGCAGCAGGTCTCAATCCACATTCTGGCAATCATTGGAAGAGGTTGTCTCGAAGGCGGCGCAGGAGATTGGTGTCCCTCATCTATCGTGTTACACATCTTTTGGGTTACTAAATATTAGTATTACATTTTCAAATGCACATTTAGTTTTACTTTGTTATATTTTCAGATTCTCCAATGGCTTCAAGCACGTCAAAATGTCGAGGATGCCTCAACAAGGCCAATTATTTCTGCTACGTGTGTGGGGACTTCACAATAGTTGCACAGCGTCGAACCATCACTTTCCTCCTCAGAACCGCCTACTTTCAATATTTTGACTGTAAAATTGGTGATCAGGACAAGTCCTGGGCTCCACACATCTGTTGTAAACCCTGCTACCATAGACTAACTGCATAGTTTAATGGCAAGAATGCGGCTTTCAACTTTGCAGTCCCGATGGTTTGGAGAGGGCCGCGAAATTGTTATTTTTGTTTAACTAATATAACTGGTTTCAATGCATCTTCTCGAAAAAAGATCAAATATCCCAACCTTCGATCTGCTATGAGACCCGTTCCCCATTCAGATGATCTTCCTGTACCCACACCTCCAGTAAATAAGGATCTTCTTTCCTCATCAGATGAAAAAATGCCTTCAAGGGAGGATTCTGCCGCGTCAATATCTTTGGAAGATATTGAGTCTACATATTCAAGAACAAGTGGCAATGGGCCACACTGGATCACGCAAGAAGACCTGAATGATCTTGCTAGTAATTTGTATCTGTCAAAACAGCAGTCAGAGCTCTTGGCTTCTCGGCTTAAACAAGTGGAACCAAGTACAGGAAGATGTAAGGATCAGCAGTTTCAGGAATCGGAACAAATAAGGTCATTGGTCTTCTTATGGGTATGCAAGCGGGCTTCACAAAGTACTGTTGTTTTCTCCGTCTCTGGGATAGTCGAGCTGTATCCTAGCATTACAAGCAGAAAGACTGGGTGTCTAGAAGCACTTTTGTTCCTGGCGAACACAGCCTCAAGGAGAATCCTCTGGTTGACATGAATAAGGTGCTTCTTCCTCCTCTTCACATTAAGCTTGGTTTGATGAAGAGTTTCGTGAAGGCGTTGCACAAAAATGGTGCTGTCTTCCAACACTTGTCTACTGTGTTCCCAGGTCTTAGTGCTGCTAAGCTCAAAGAGGGCATCTGTAAAATACAGCTTGGCTCACAATATGAGACAAGGTAAAAATTCTCACTGTGCCGTAAAAAAAGTGATGCGCCGGAAGAGATTGACCTATGAACTGCATGATAGTTATTTCCACTCGATGATGATCACACCTGCAATTCCGAAGATAGCGGATGCGACACATCCCAATGGCCAATAATCGAAAGAAATCGCGCAGGTGTGCTCGGCTGATAATATGGGACAAGGTGAAGGTCCCACTTCAATGATGCACCAGAAGAGAGTGACCTGTGAACTGCATGACAGTTATTTCCGCTCGACGACGATCACACAGGCCATTCCAAATGAGCGGAAGTAACACATCCCAATCGCCTGAGATCGGGAAGATTGCAGAGGCGTAGAGGCGTGTCTTTATCTCTGCGTGGGAGTTTGAAGGTAATATAAGGCCGACGAATTGAACAGAAGAAAATAGAGAAAAAAGGATCCCGCTGTTCACGAAACCTCTCTCGTCGTCACGTAGTGTGCGTTGTCTCGGCCTCCGTCTCCTGACATCGAAAAGTTCAAGCCTCATCGACGAACGATCCTAATTCCTCTCCTGACTGCTCCTACTTTACACAAGCGTCCGTTGAGAAAATAAATATATATTGTTATATACAAATTTCGTGTTGTCGTTTGTTTGACCAGCGGGTGGAACGTAACACATCTTTGTCGGACCTCAGATCCGAGAAGTGCTGAAGGATACTGATTTTGAGGAGCTTCATAACTTAAAGGAACTGAGAGCATGGGAAGCATTCAAGTCAGTCTGTAGTGGCTTCCTTAGTAACACACGCGTACCAGATTACCAAGCCTGTATTGAGAAGTTGCTAAAGTCTTACGAGGATATGGGGTGCTGAATGTCACTCAAGATTCATTTTCTCGATTCCCACCTCAACTTCTTCCCGCCAAACCTTGGAACAGTGAGTGATGAGCATGGAGAAAGATTCCACCAAGACATTAAGAAGATGGAGAGCAACTATCAAGGCAGATGGAACCCCGGTATGATGGGAGACTTCTGCTAGATGCTCTTGCGTGAAATCCCGGAGGCAAAATACACCAGATCTACGAAAACACACTTTTGACAGTCTGAGGTACTATGTATTGTGTAATTGTGTCATCCAAGTATATTGATTCAATCAGTGTTCTTTATCTATCCTGTTTTATCTGTTATAAGCTGCTGCAACTCTTGAAATATGCACATATATTCCCTGTTTATACTAAAATGAGACTATTTAAAAGCCAGAAAACTAGAGATGATAGAGCAAAACTATTTATAAATTTGAATTCAGCATACCCAAATTAACAAAAACACCTATCCCCATTCTTGCCTCAGACCAAAAATTTATTTTTATAAACCAGTGTTATCATTAGGTTTTTTCTTCTGGCCGAGATGAGGTGATCCGTGGGTATGTCAAAGTCCCATAGGAGTTTATGTGTCTTATTTTCTTGGAAAGGTGCTTGGTTGTGCATTATTATTATTATTATTATTATTATTATTATTATTTAGTCGATGGTTTCTCACTGAAGTTTGAGTGATTGTAAGTCTCCTCAAGTCTCCAGGAGTCTTCTTTGTACATATTCTGGTTGATCTCAGCAATGCTGATTGTCTTTGACTGGATTCTGAATGACAACAAATTTTCCCTGGTCTCCAGGATTCTTTTCAATATTCTATTCCATCTTAATGGTGGTTTTGTCTGGATGGTCTCGATTTCCAATTCCGACAGGCTTTTGCCCAAACCTTTGGGGACTGTTCCAAGGTCACCAACAACAATTCGAACCACCATCACCCTCATGTTCCACACCCTTTTTTTTTTTTAGTTCTCTGGAAAGCTATAAGTATTTTTAATATCTTTTCTTTTTATTCTATTTTCACTTTGTTGTTCTCCTATTCGGAAAAATCCACCGAAAAAGTTTCCTTTTTTTGCTAAACACTTCTGGGTGTAGTTATCTGGCCAATAATTGGTAATCAATTTGTACCAAAAAATTCCAGCGAATTTCATTCTTCTCATTCAATAGGACATATTCTGGTTTGTGCATATAAGATTTGGTATCATCGTCAGATTTTTATCTCTTGCACAATTACTAATGGATCAACTTTCCCACTCAGTTGAGCCTAGTCTAGTACTTCTTTTAAGTTAATTTGCTGAATTATCATATGAGTAACCGTCTCATCTCTGTCACTATATAACCTACACTTACTATTCTGATTCGTTTTATGAATTTTCACTTTAATATTATAGGTCCTCATCACATTATTTTGTGCAGATATTTGAAGAAATTCAGTTTTTCTCATAAAGTTTCCTTTTCTTAGCCATGTCTAGGACTTCTCGAGTGATATCTCACCAGTTTGTTGCTTGAAGTATTCATAATATGGTTTTTCTTCCCATTTCAGTTTTCTAACTTTTGTCACTCTTCTGTTTCTTTATATATTGTTAATATTGTTGTTATTGGTTGCCTTTGATTTGTATTTATTTGCTCTTTTTTTTATATTCCTTCTGACCTTGTATTGATGTATCAACGGAATCTTTAATACTGTCGAGTCTACTTCCTCCTTATTATTTGACACGATATAACCTGTCAATATCATCTCTCAGATTTAAGGTCATGAGTGGAGACATTAATTTCCTTGTCCTCTGATCCTTGTCGATTTGAGAAAATCTTTCTAAACTATATTAGTTTCAGATCCAGATGGATGGCAATGGTAAACAATTACGTATGAAGTGAGGTCGATTCTTGATGAGTGTTCCAATTTTGGGATTCTGTGCCGAACTTAGCAAATTTTATTTGATATCTGCTTAATATGTAAGTATTTAGAGGTCACTGATTCTTTGCAAGTTTCTCTGAAAGACATAAATAGCAACTAAGATCAGTATTCTTTTGACGACATACCACTTTTGCTATTCACTAAACTTTCCCTAGTTTGTTACACTGCCCATAGATTGCTTACAATACTTACTGTTCCTAATTTGTTACTCATCTAATTATTAGGCAGATTCACTCATTCTTAACTTCGAGCATGACTAAGATAGTTGTCTTTGACCAAGCTTTACTGGCGTTAGATTGCTTACAGTAGTCACGGTTGCTTACAGTACACGCTATTCCAAATTAGACATCCGTCTAAATACTGAGCAGATTCATTGATGCTCAATTTCAAACATGAGTATAATAGTTGTAATTTATCAAGCTTTACATAGTCTGGCACAGAGGATTTAGATTGCTTACAGTACACACTGTTGCTAATTAGTCACTCGTCTAAATACTGAGCAGATTAGTCGATGTTCAATTTCAAACATAAGTATAATAGTTGTAATTTACCAAGCTTTACATAGTTTGGCATAGAGGCTTTAGATTGCTTACAGTACACGCTGTTACTAATTAGTCACTCGTCTAAATATTGAGCAGATTCATTAATGCTTACATTTGGGCTTGACTATAAGATTTTTTATTTACAAAGCTTTGGAGGTGATCTTAATATAATTGCAACCGTCATAGAGAATGGGGACGGTTACCACAGATCAAATCATGGACGAAGCTGTTTACTTTTCGCATAGGGCTAATATCTTTGGGAAAAAATATGAAACCTACTAGCTATGGGTAAATTGTAAGACAGACTGGGCCCTTTAACATTATTGTAGCAAACGGATTAGAAGTAAAACTCTAATTTCAAACCTCTTAAAAAACATTTAAATTTGACCTTATGTCGCAACCTACTGGTACATAAGATTTTTTATATATATATATATATATATATATATATATATATATATATATATATATATACACCAAGGTTCGTTTACTCAAACACACGCGTCTTTGATTGCTTAAAATAATTGTTTCTAATTAGTTACTTGTCTAAATTATGAGTAGATTCATTTATAGTTAACTTCGGACACGACTATAAAAGTTTTTATTTACCAATCTTTCCTAACTCTGACACACTAACCTTAGATTGTTAACAATATTCGCAGTTTCTAGATAATCACTCGTTTAAATACTAAGCTGATTCATTGATCCTTACCTTCTGACTTGACTATGATTGATATTTTCCAACTTTTCTTATTTTGACAAACGAACCTTAGACTGCTTACCAATGACCCCTATTGTTACAGATACTTTTAACTTGCTCTCCTATTTTCGGTATATACTGAAGTTTAAAAAATATGGACGAAAAAAGAAATATCATTTGAAAAAATTATTCAGTAAACCAAGCTTGCTAATCTTTGTATGTGTAGAAGATTTGTTCTTGTGACACAATTTAAATCCTTATAAATCAAGTTAAAATCATCATTCAAAGTTACCAACATATACTTGTTTATAGGTTGAATTTTGAAAACATAATTTCTGATTAAAAAAACCGTCTTCGACCTATACATAAATAACAATTTTATAAGATTGAAATACAGACGTCATGCCAAGAACTAAAAAGAAAAAGAAATTGACAGCAGGAATTAGTTCCATAAATTAATAATTTTGGGGACATAAATTAACAGTCAACTAATACACGACATCGCCTCATATAGGAATATTTATATATTATGTCATCAAGTCATCAACAAGACGCATTCAGAACACGAATTACCTGATTCTCTCTTCTCTCTCTCGCTATCCATACATATCATCCAACGCTCCTAGCATGTCTTCTAAGCTGGATTCTGTGTCCGCTCAGAGCAGATATAAGTAATTCCTTGATAGTCAACCAAATCTAACACGTTCATGTGTAGGAGTCATAAGTTAACGTCGCTTATAAGTTCGTCTGAGTTTCTTCAGCGGTGCCCTAAATGTTTTTTCATCTAAGATGGATGTTTTATGAGATGGGTGGCAATTTCCGGTACAGCCTTTTGTTTTGTAGGATGGACATACTAAAGGGTCGTTTGGATATAAAACTTAGAAATCTCTTGGACAGTATTTTTTTGGATATTATTTTATTTTTGCCTCGTGATAGAAAACAGTTACATAAAGTTTGCTATAAAGTGTCATTCAACAAGCAACTTTTTATGAGGTATGGATAATTACTGTGAGCGTCACAGAATTCTTGTCTTAATACAGATAAGGAGAATTAAAGAGAAATCTTAATTGAAACAATGGTTTTCTTTTCATTTACTGTATTCTGAAAAATATATTTGAAAATTCGCTTTTATGTCCGGTAAGAAATTTATTCTTTAGTGCAGGGTCTGATCCAAGTTTATTAATTTTTATTTACTACACGATTGCTCTACTTCCTTCTCCTGCGGATTCAAAATCTCACAAAAAATCAGACTTCTAATCTCACCTATTAACGATTTCATTTATATATCTATTAATTTATTCTTTTGTTCAGTTATTCATTCACTCTTTCATTCATTATTTCACTCATTTTCTTATTCATCCCAACATACGCTTAATCTATTTACTTTTTCGTTCATTCTGTTACTCGTCAGCTATCCCTCCTCTCTCTTTCTCCCTCTCTCTCTCTGTTACACTCACTTACTCACTGCATCTCTGTGTCTTCAGCCGAGCGGCGAAACCTTCCAAAGGCGAAATCCGACATCTAAATGCCAAATTTAGAAGCAAGGAGAGACAGTCCAGGAAACAATTCGAACGCGGCACGACTAAGATTTCATCGGCCTATTTTCTCCAAAGATAAGGAAATTGTAATCTTAGCGAATCGAGTTAAATTGATGAGTCACTGTCCACTTGTCAACAAATAGTACTACCCGCCATTTTGTCTTCATTGGCTGATTGAAATGTCGCATGAAATGAGTATATCGCTCACGTGTGGCTTCTTATTTTAATACGTTGTGTGTATATATGCATTCCAGTTAAGAAAGCAACCCCAGGTGGCAAAAGACAAACGATGTCAGATCTCTTTTACCCGGGATTTTGGTTGAAAATAAAGTGTAGTCTCTGTCGTTCCCCCTCCACCGTGTTCTTGTCTTCAGAATGGACGGGGTAAAATCTAAGGTGAGCTAAGTCCAAGGGATTCCTACACTATATCACCACCTTTTCTGTTGCACCAAATTATGAGGTTCGGATGATTTTTTTTTTTTTTTTTGCTTTACTCATACGTACACACTTGAATTGAACGTTTAAATTGAACGTGTGTCACATACTGCTCCGATGGAATGAGGTTTAATTAAGGATAAAGTATCTTATGTATTTCGAGGTTTTTATTCAAAGAAGAGCTTGATGAATGTGTTTTTCTGTCTATGGTGTTTTACCCATTGTCAATTAATTTGGCCACAGCTAAATTTTCCATCACACTGAGAACGCAGGAGTAATAATAGTTCTAACTTTCTTTTAATATCAATCGTTCTCCAGAAAAGTGAACTCCCTTTTTATACTTGGTGTTCTTAATACGATGTTTTGTCCGATTTATATTTCATTCTACGTCAGGTGAATTATCATATCCTATTTAGCAACCCCTCCGCTCGGGCAGGATATGACACAAGGTCAATTTTTAAGCGGAGTTTCACAGGTTTCAATTCAGAGTTTTCCTTCTGAAGGCTGAAGAACCCAGTCTACCTTACATAGCTGGAGACTAGCTGGGAGAATAATTGGATTCATACCTTTCCCAAGGGTATTAGTGAAATGCAACCAGTCTCATCCAGGATTTGAATTTGTGTCGCCGTGTCCATTTCCTACGACGATAACCATTACACCACGGGCACCTCCACCGCTCGGGCAGGATATGACCCAAGGTCAATTTTTAAGCGGAGTTTAACAGGTTTGAATTCAGGGTTTTCCTTCTCCTAGACTAGTAGCCTCACCACAGCTGAAGAACCCAGTCTGCCCTACTATTTACCCATAACTGGAGGGAGAATAATTGGATTCATACCTTTCCCAAGGGTATTAGTGCTATGTGAAATGCAATCAGTCTCGTCCAGGATTTGAACTCGTATCGCCGTGTCCATTTCCTACGACGATAACCATTACACCACGGGCACCTCCATAAATTCACCCTGGCAATACAAGTAGTTTTGATATAATGGACTGGAAGTTAACTGAAATAAAAAATTAGATACTTAAGTAAAGAAACTAAAAACCTGCCATAGAATGCATCAATCAAGATGTAGAATGTCAACACAACAAGAGAGAAAATACTGAGAATGAGAATTTACCTAAAAAAATAATGAAAGAAGTACTTAGACATTACCTCAGATTGGATGCAACACTTAGTTAACAAACACAAGTAGCAAAAGAAAAAATGTTTAATTAGTAAAGAAAGTAATATATTTGCTAATCAACTTCACCTCCCAACGAAAAAAAAAAAGACATAAAATATAAATTGACATATTCAGTAAATACGTAAACAAAGAAACGAAAACACAAAGTGTAAATCATTTCGTATCTGTCAATAAATTAATGCGAGAATTTGAAGTTGTTTGAAGGTATTTAGAATCTACCGAACATTGCCATTCTGTTTAGTCAAACAGTTCTAATTCAAACAATTAGTATAGTGTAAGTTTAGATTTTGTTTACGGCTTATTACATATCAAAACAATTCAATTCAAAACAAAATCAGTTTAATGTAAGTACAGGTTCTCTCTTTTTTTAATCA
The DNA here is from genome assembly GCA_963585895.1 of Sepioteuthis lessoniana. NCBI lineage: Eukaryota > Metazoa > Mollusca > Cephalopoda > Myopsida > Loliginidae > Sepioteuthis > Sepioteuthis lessoniana. The sequence continues at coordinate 12,918 of CAUZXS010000788.1, read as the reverse complement.
CTATTTCGTCAAATAACCGAGCCATTGGATAATGGTTAGAGTGTTCGCCAATGGCCCGAGAGACCTGAGTTCAATCCCAGGTCGAGTCATACCAAAGACTCAAAAAATGGTACTTGATGCCTCCGTGCTTAACACTCTACATTATAAGGTACGGATCAAGGGTAAAGTGGAGAAATCCAGGGAAAGGAGTACCGAGATCCCCTACACTTTGGTTTAGTAGCTATCGAAAAGGGAGCCTTCGGATCACCTACGACTATGGTCGCCAACTTTACTTTACTATTTGGAATCTTGTAATCTTTCAAAGTAAATAGGAAAAGTGTAAACTGTATAATGCATTGGGAAGCAGAGTAGCTACTTAAATGGCTTTTATATCAATCTAAAAATATATAAATAAAGTATCACGCAGATTTATCTTAAGTTAAAGTTTAAAGATCTTAAAGATGTAAGTACCCCATTTTTACTTATCCTTTTAGTAAATGTGGTCCGCTGAAGTGTCTTCTTCCTTGGAAGAATACAGATCATATCTATGATTGGAGAAAAAATAATAATCAGCCCGTGGGTTTGATATTCTTTTTTGATCCGAATTAACGTGAGACTCAGATAACAGGTCTGGGTGTCATGATCAGCAGATGTTCCCATGAAGACTCAGTAGACAACCTGCGAATGTTGGTAGCTATACTTTCAGGTAAATAAAATGGAACTAAAATAACTATTCAACTGAGAAAGGCCTACAGAAAAAATGAACAAGAGAAGACAACAAAAATTGTACTTCACAGTCATTTTCTGAACAATCCTGCACAAAGACTATATATAAAAAAAGAATGATCAAAATTTGGAGAGAATTTGCTAAGTGTAATACAGCTATCCAAAGACTTGCCAACGAAGCTAGAATGATTCTAAAGAAAGGTTGGGTTCTGTCCTTGAGATACTGGAAATACGTGTACTCGTAAGTCGTGAAGGACATGAACAAGAGCCCATTACCTCTAATTGAAACTCCAAATACTGAAGACCAATAACCTCCTTTCAGAAATGAAACACAAAATGCTGAAGACCCAAATGACTCAGATCCTAGTGCCACAACATCAATTTTAATACAAGAGGATCGACATGATATAGAGTTTATCAAGAAAATCATGAGTGAAAAGCAGACTACATTACCATCCGTCAAAAACCGAGACTCGGAAAAAGTATCAGTAGAAACCGAAAAAGTGAACAAATAATTACCGAATAATCCCAACAGACAACAACACTGAACTAAATGAACTAATTCATGCGGTAGCGAAACTAGTCAGAGATAAAAATAGGAACAAGAAGGAGAAAAAAGAGGATCGGAAATTTGAATAGATGACTGATGAAGAAAATCCGACCATAAGCAAAAGTGCTTAAGAAGGAAAAACGCAAGAGGATATATTGGGATGAAAAGACCAAAAACAAAACAACAGACAAGTCTTACAATGCAACTGGAAGATTTGAATCCAAAGATATTAGCGAAAGAAGGGAGACTTTAAAAAATACCGAGACAGGGTCAAGCAATACAATCAAAATAGGACCTTCTAAAAAAAACCCAAAGAAAATGTTATCAACAAGTCGGCGGTGAATGCATGGGGACGAACAAACCATTGGATGCAAAGGAAACAAAACAGTTTAAGATAAATAATATGGGAATAGAATGAGTATAGCAGAAAGGCCAACTGGATTAATCACATCAAAAAAGAATCGCAAGAACTCAAGGCTGACCTATACATGGACTCTCTAAGTTTAACTCTCAGAAAGTGCTGAACATGAAAGCACCAGACTATGATGGCATACATAAATTCTGTTTTAAAAAATCACGTCCATCCATGACAAATAAGGCCCGTCAACCGAGTGAATACCTTTAAGATGCAAATATACACAAGTAGATAACAAAAAAGAAAACTATCCTGATCAAGAAAGACGGCCCCTCTTTAAAAAGTTATCTCCCCTTAGTAACTATAGACCGATAATGTGTTGATCTATGACGTGGAAAATCCAGATTGGATAGATTAAAGAAATGATTATTGCCACAGACAATTTCTGTAAGAACATAAAGAATGCCGTCGGAGAACAAAGCAAACAGGTAACCTAAAATACATTAACCAACACGTCATCAAGGGTTATGAAATGAGGCGGACCAGGCAGCGATCGATTCGATACTGCTGTATGGATGCACTACTTGGACAGTAACTTAACAGCTAGAGAAGAAGCTAGACGGCAATTGCACAAGAAAGTTGCAAGCAATATTGAACAAGTCCTGGCGGCAACACCCCACAAGGCACCAACTATACGGCCACCTGCCTCCTATCATGTAAACTATCCAAGCTAGACGAACCAGACATGCAGGACACTGCTGGAGAAGCAAGGAAGAGCTCATAAGTGATGTAATCCTATAGACCCCCACATATGGCCGGCCAAAGGCAGGACGACCAGCTTGAACATACATACAGCAGCTATGTGAGGATACGGGATGTAGCCCTGAAGACCTGCCAGAGGCGATGAACGATAGAGAGAAGTGGCGGGAGGTGGTCAGGGATATCGGTGCCTGCAGCACGACATGATGATGATGATGATGAAATGGTTCCACTAAATTGAATAATGGAATGTCTGAAAATATCCAAAATATCAAAAAAATGTCATAATCTTTAACACGGAAGCCATGAAAGACTGAAAAGTGGAATTAACAGCGGAATCACTTTAGAAGAATTGAAAATCCAGAGAGGCATCTTCAAGGAAAACTCGCTCTCGCCACAATTATTTGTAATACCAATTATGCCACTCAATTACATACTCAATAAGTACATCGGAGGCTATAAATTAATAAAATCACGAGAAAAGATTAATCCCTTTATGTACATGTGAAGCATCAAACTTTCTGAAAAAAAAATTTAAAAGACCTCCAGACTGATACACACCATAAGAATATACAGCTAGGATATAGGAATGGATTTTGACATTGAAAAATCTGTTATGCTTGTAATGAAAATTTGGTAAAGAGAAACAAAGAAAGTAATGGAGCTGCTAAATCAAGAATGAATCAAGATGATTGGAGGAGAGGAAAATTGTAAATACTTGGAAATACTGGGAGCCGGAACGGTTGAATTACCTAAGATAAAAGAAAAAATCAAAGCCGGACGAGGGAGCTTATTGAAATCAAGCTCTGCAGTAGGAATCTCATTAAAGGAATGAACATCTAGGCAGTCAGGCTTGGAAGATACTGAGGATCATTCTTAAAACAGAGGTGACGAACTCATACAAATCAACCATACTATTAAGCGGTATCTTCACAAACCAGAAACCTTCGTAGAAAATAAGAGGCATAAAACGATCACCCAAACCTGGTTAGATAAAATAAGTAGAGTAAAATTAGCGACCTTAGTCGAGGGCGACCTGAAGGCTCCCCTTTCAATAGCTACTATACTGCAGTGTAGGGGAGGGCGCTACTCCATTCCTTGGATTGCTCCACTTTACCCTTGATCCTTACCTTATAATGTAGAGTGCTAAGCAAAGTGGCATCAAGTACCATTTTTGAGTCTTTGGTATGACTCGACCAGGGATTGAACCCCGGTCTCCTGGACCGTTGGCGAACACTCTAACCATTATCCAATGGCTCGGTTATTTGATGAAATAGTGATTAAAAAAAGAGAGAACCTGTACTTACATTAAACTGATTTTGTTTTGAATTGAATTGTTTTGATATGTAATAAGGCGTAAACAAAATCTAAACTTACACTATACTAATTGTTTGAATTAGAACTGTTTGACTAAACAGACTGGCTGGAAATAGAAAGGTTTTTGACAATTTAACTGGGAACTTACATTTAAACTGAGTACTTATGCTAAACTGAATTGTTTAAAATGGAAATCTTTTTTGACATTGAAACTACTTACGATAAACTGAATTAATCGAAATAGAACTGATTATTTGTATAAACAGTATTTGGTATTAAATAATCTACACTGGTTTATATGCTATAAAACCAAATCAAACCAAACCAATCTTTAGTTCTTGTTAGGCAACCTGTGTCAAGGAAGGAAATCATTAAATGAAAACCAATTGTTCTCCGTTTAAAAATGAATCAAGGTTGAGTGCATTACATATAATGTAAGTGCAATATTAACTCGGATCCTGACTCTGAAAACATATTAGCCGAATTGAAAACTCACCACTTTGTTAAAATGCATATAGTAGATATTTTGCTAAAAAATTTTTTTCCAGAAACTAAAGACGTGAACTTTTTCGATGACCTATTTTCTATAATTATTATTTCTTGTTATTCAAAAAGCCACCGTGTTTTAGTATTTACGAGAAATAATGTTCCTTTTTTAACTTATAAATCCTCACAAAAACATAGCTCGGTGTAACTAGCTTGAAATTCTGCTCTTGGGTTGGGTTTTTAGTCCTAATTCAAAAAACTAATTTCAGTAAGGCACTCAGACTTAAAACTGTATACAGTACCAACTGTTTCTAAGTGATCACCCATCTAGATAATTTGAATACTCATGGATTCTTTATACTGTTGATCTGACAGAAACTGGTTCTTTCAGCGTGACTTGACTATAAATCGGTCAGTTTTCATTTAATAGGAATGATTCGTCAAATAATGCCAATATTCGACAGAACACTCAAAGAGAAATAAATTATACACACTTCTTAAACTTTTAATTGAATTTTTATTTATTTGGTTTAAATCTAAAGCAAAAAAAAGTGAAACAAAAATATTTATGTATAATTTTGAGGATGGTCACTATCGTTCCAAATAAAAAGCGATTGAAATTGGAAAGCAAAATATTCCAAGTTGTTATCTGTTGAACATCTGTTAAGAAGTTGGACAGTGGCTCTTATAATTTTACGAAATTTTCCCCAAAAGAAGTCCTTTTATCATGTCAAATATTTTTAAGACAAATAAACACTTCCTCAAAATTCTTGATGTTGTTAACCCTTTCATCCCGAACGGCTGGTTTTTGTGTGCTGCCTAGAGAGATATATAAACAGATGACTTGAATTCCGGTAAAAGAATCCCCATTTCTACATCTCTGTTACATTAGTATATTACTCCTTGCAAGTTTTTTCACACAACTGTTAACTGATGGTCTTTCACAGGAGTCAAACAGACAGTAAGTCTCCTATGGTCTCCAGGACTCTTCTCAGTATTCTGGTCGACCTTAACAATTCTGTAGTCTGGATGGTTTCGACTCGTCCTACGATAATTAACTCCTCCAGCCCTCTTTCTAACCCTTTGAGGAGCGTTTCAAGAGTACAATTTATGATTAGTATCACCGTCACCTCTTCAATAGCTTTTTTAGTTCTCCCGCAACATCTAAGTATTTGTCTCTTTTTTCGTTTTCTTTGATTTTCAGTTTGTTGTCTGCCGGGATGGCAAAGTTCACAGTACAGCAAGTTCATTTTTTTCTTGTTTTTTTTTTTTTTTTTTTTTTTTTGTTAATTATTATTTGGTCCGGTCTTCTAACCATGATTAGGTGATCAGTTTCTATCTCAAAATCCATGATAATTTTGTGCCTCTCATTCTCAAGAAAGGATTCTGGGTTTTACATATACCATCTAGTTGTATGGTCAAATTTTATTTTCTTGCACAATTCCCTGGAGATGCCCACACAGTCGTTACTTGTAGTATACTTTCTTTGCATTTGTTTGCTGCATACACGATGTGATTAATGGTTTTATCTCTATTACAATATAACCGACATTTGCTCTTTTGTTACATCAAATCTATTTTTGCTTTAACATGATTGGTCCTAATGGCGTTATTTTGTAATGTTATTTCTCTTTTATTTTTCTTAGTATTGGTGATGCAGTTTATCTCTTAAGGTTTCCTTTCCGTTGCTATGTCTAAGTCTCGTATATTTTGATAGTATGTCCCTTGAAATGTCCATGCAGTTGTTTCTTTTCCCATTTCTGTTTTTTTTTTTTTTTTTTTTTTAATTATTGTTCTCTTTGCCCTTATTTAGTCCGTGCTGCTACTAGTCTCTGTACTTAGTCTTTGTTTGCTCTTTTAATGTAATGTTCGAGTATCCGTATTAATGCACCCACTGCAATATCCTCATGTCTCCTGAACTCTTTATTATTATGGATGATCTTAACCATACTGTAGTCTAAATGATCTTCCTCTAATTTCTCAATCCTTCAGTCTTTCTTCCAAGAGTTTTGGAACTGTTCCAAGCGCACCAATTCCAATTAGCATCACCGTCACCCTCACGTTCCACAGCTTTTTAAAAATTCTCTAGCGAGTTTCAAGTATTTGCTTATCTTCTCGCTTTCTTTTATTTTAACTCAGTGATTGGCCGAAATGGAAAATTCCACGAGGTTGACATGCCATAAAACCTAAACATCATACCAATTACATGATTTCAATTATTTCTATCAAACACCTATAATTGTATTCGATACTTATCATTTATTTGTACCCATCTAAATGGTTTCAAGTATTGCTATGTATGACTAACAATTCAATTAAACATCAGTCATTTGTTTACACTCAGTTAAATGATCAAGCAGTTCTATTTCAAACAATTCAGTTCACTAAAAGTAATTTATTTTCATACTGCTTGAATGTCAAACACTTCTCTTTGACCTATTGATAGGGTCCTGTCAGATGTTATCACTACTGGCCATAATGGACCTGGGAGCGATGGCAATAAAGGGGTACTCCGTATTTCTTAAAGCTCCAGTATTACTAGAGCCTCACCTTCAGATTGTTTAGTGTCATGTACTGGACATTCGTTGAGGGGAGTCTTACCCCTCTGCAGAGATGCAACCAGTGTATTCTACAGTCTCAGCTGACTGGGCTGTCATATCCAGGACACTCTTTGTGGGGGGGGTCTTACCACTCTGAAGAGCAGCTGTCGCATTCTATACCCACCGGCCGATTAAACTGTAGAACTAAAAAGTCCAGTTTGCATTACTATTCATTCGTAGCTCACGCGAGAAACAGGTAGATCCATCCTATTCGTAAGGACATTAGCAGTAAAGGAAACGAATGCAGTCTCATTCAAAATTTGAATTCAAGAAGCCGATTACCTTCCAACATATTGGCACTGTAAATATAACTTCTTATTAAAATTCTTGAAAATATGGAATCTCCTGGAAGGGATAGATGCTAAAAAATATTTCCTCAGTAGCGATTGCAGTTTCGTTTACAGGAAAATGTAGTCCGATATGTCCATCTATCAACAACTCGTTGCGTATTCTTAAGTTTAACGGCCCAATTCGCACGAATGATTCGATGTGCCCTTAAGTTCGGCGATAAAAATTTGTGTTATTTATATTTCTATAGTCTCTGATAGAATGTATTACCCAACATCTAACTAAGATTAAATTCACTGTTTACTCGCCGAAAACGTACGGGAAGCATCGATGAATGTCAAAGAGTGCAGTTTTTTTTCCTTTGGAAGGAATTCAGTAAAACTTTTTTTTTATCGGATTGGTATTCAGTGGTCCTTTATAAAAGGAAAAATATAAATCATATAAAACAAAAGAAAAAAAAGGAGAAAAAAAAAGAACCGGAAAGAAACGTTTGATTTTATTGGCAGGAAGGTTCACACTTTGTAGCCGTACTACGTGTTGTTTTTCTACCATTCAGTAAAATAAAAGACTTTATTTGTATTTACCAAAACCTTCTGCTACGATCAGAATGTGACACAAGAGCGTTCTTAGTAAAAAGAGTGGACAAAATTAGCTTTATCATTTTAAACAATTCGATCTCCGAACTTTCTCAGTGTGATCTAAAATTCTGAGGGTGAAATTTTATCATACTGATTATCATATTTACCATTTTTGCCTTAGTTATAAGAATTCTGCTCGTAGTACTTTATCTTCACTCAGGAAAATATCGCATCTGTACATTCTTCAAATATTTTTAGAATTATTCTCATTATTTTTTTTATTGACCAAACGAGATCACACTGTACATTCATATCGTTTTTATACTATTTTCATCGAGTATGTTCTAATTGTCCATGACTAATATATAAAAACGTGAAAAAACAATTCAAAAATCGGAAATCGAAATCACCAAAGAACACAAGAATTGTTTCAATGATGCACAATGATTCATATAAATAATATCTGCTTATATAATTTTTTTTGTTAATTTGTCGGTAATATTTGCAGGAATAAGATTTTATACAAATTCTTACTATTTTAGTATATACATTACATACATCGTGGTCTGTATAACATCTCATCTACCTAGTTCAAACATCCTAGTTGGCTGGGGCTGTAGAATATACCGACTGCATTTCTGCGGAGAGTTAAGATCACCACCCAACTAGTATTCTGTATATGTCATTAAACAATGTAATGGTGTGGCCCCAGTATTGCTGGAGCTTTCGGGAGTGCATAGTATCCCTTCATTGCCATCACTCCTAGGTCCACTCCGGCCAGGAGTGGTAGCACCTGATAGGGTTCTATTTATGAGTCAAATAAAACTGCTCGAAATTTAAACTGAGTGCAAACAAATGACTCATGTTAAACTGAATTGTTTGAAATAGAACTGTTTTCTCACTTAACTGTGTGTAAAGAAATGACTGAAGTTTAATTGAATTGTTAGTGATACATAGCTATACTTCGAATCACTTAAATGAGTGCAAAACTATGAGCTTAGGTTCGTTTAAAAATGTTATCAACAAAATGTGTTTTCAAATCTTATATATTTAATATATATGTATCAAGAGGATATGGCATTAAATAACCTACAATGGTTGATATGCCATAAAACCAAATCAAACTAAATCCTATATATTTGATATATATGTATAGATAGGATTTGGCATTAAATAACCTACAATGGCTGATATGCCATAAAACCCAACCAAACCAAATCCTATATATTTAATATATATGTATAAAGAGGATACAAAATTAAATAACCTACAACGGTTGATATGTCATAAAACCTAACCAAAGCAAAACGAATTGAAATGTTGGACAGGACTGTTTACAATTCCCGTTGTGTTCATGCCTTTGCTAAAAGCCACCAATCCATCTGCTTTTCTCCAAACTAAGGGTAAATTCTTGGTGATACTGGAATATTTAGTCTTGATAATTCAACCAGTCTTTTAGAAAGAAAACTCTGAATTTAAACCAACTGTAATCCACTTAAAAATGACCTCGTGTCGCATTTTTTTCTTGATGATGGGTAAATACTTACTCATATAAGTTTTGTTAGCTTACAATATTTTTGGTTGGGTATCCATTAGCAAAATATCAGCATTATGTCTATAATTTTTTCAAAAATATTAGGAATTATAATAGGGTAACCAAGGTTCTTTAGCCACGTGTAAGTAACCAACTTTAGAGAAAGAAAACTCTATTTAAAATTAACCTTATTTTGCATTCTGCTCTTCGCGGATAAGTTGGGTTGATACATACACACTCGAACATGCACCTGCCATTTCACATGCGCAACATACACCCATTCATTTTATATTATGTAATTATATTAATACATAATTGCGTGGGAGAGTTTTGGGAAAATCTATACATCTTAGTTATCAATATGCATCTTTGTATACGTTCCCATATTTTCGTAAAGACAGCCATAGAAAGTACTTAGAAAAAATTCTATCACGGTTGCGATGATTTCAAATTTTTTCAACCCCAGTTTTTACAAGTGTATTAGTATCGAATATTCAGTATGATAAAAGAAAGAAAGAAAGGAAAAAAGGTAGGGTAGTAACGAATAAGAAAATACCCCCCGTCAAACAGTAGACCGACCAACTTCTGTATATATGTTCATTAATGTTTAAAAATTATACGAGTCTGACCATGTTAAACTAACTTAGGAAATAACGCATCCACTCCAAGACTAGAGTCCAAAAACTGATAAGTAATATATTGTCTTTTGTTTAATTTTTCCTTGTAAAATCACTACTGTATACTATCTGTGTCTTAAATGCAAAGACAATTTTACTGTAATTCCAAATTAAAATTTGAACCTGGTCAAAAGAAGCTAACACTATTGGACTTATTAGAACCCAAAAACCCTAACAAAACGTAAAATAGAATGCTTATAAGGATACTAAGAAGCATAAAAATACTTTAACGAATTAAAAATAATTAGTTAAGACTTAATAAGGAAAAGTATGAAGAAAAGGAAAGTATGAAGAAAAGGAAAAAAAGAAAAAAGAAAAAAACTTTTTCGAAAGCCATGGGAAGCAGCATGGTAGACGTAAAGGCAAGCAGATAAACCCTCTGACGGCTCAACGCAATGCCTTACCCAGTCCTGAGCATATGAACCCTACGGTTCAACGGCCAAGATCGATTAGTTCGATCGGTGAACTACTGCTGCTCATCTATAAGGGTGGCTTCTGTGGATGAGAATAAAAACAGCCATCGAAAGACTACCATGACCTACACTCAAACCACATGTCCAAACCGCATCGCTCTTCGCACGGGTAAAAAAGGGGTGCGTCCAGCTGAGGTTGGAGCCCTGGCCCCAGTGTTTGAAAAATCAGCTACAGAGCTCAAGCAAAAATTACTAAAATGCAAACGAACAATACAAATAGCTACATTCAATGTTAGAACATTAAATAAAATAGGAATTGACTGCATCGGCCATAGATCATAACATAAACATGATATGCATTCAAGAACACATATTCACACAAAGCGAGGATATTAAATATCACGATTCTGGTAATGGATGGACGCTAGCCACAGCATCAGCATGGAAAAACTCTGTCAATGCCACGATAAGAGGTGTAGGTATTTTTATAGACCCACGAGCCTTAAAATCACTAAACAGTATTGAAAAAATGCAACCTTGGATTATGGTAGCTACTTTTATGGCAACCCCTGCGCAACAATCATCTCCTGCTACAGCCCTACCAATATTAGTGAAGAAACTGAACTCATCGCCTTCTATGATGAGTTATCCTCTCTTGTTTGTAGCATCCCCAAACACAACGATCTCGTCATTGGCGGAGACATGGATGCCCAAATTGGTAAAAACAGAAACCACAAATTCAGCCGACACAACTTGTCAAACAGAAATAGACATCATCTAACAGATTTCACTATAGAAAATAGATTAACATGCCTAAATAAAAACTTTCAAAAAAGGGAGGGAAAACTATGGACCTACACATATGCAAACAATACTAAATGACAGATAGACTACGTCTTTATAAATAAGGAATGGAATAATAGCGCATTGAATTGCGAGGCTTACTCCTCATTCGAGGGTGTGTCTTCCGATCATCGAATTGACACGACCAAAATACGACTGAGCCTACGAAAGAATGTGACCTGGACAACGATCACCATACACTATGACTGTCCCTGCTAAATAACCGGGATATTAGAGATAAATATGTATTAGCACTAAGAAACAAATTCGATGCACTACAGGAGAAGACAGAAACACATACTCCGAATGACGAATATGAAAATTTCGTCAACACCCGCTTAGAAGCGGCAGTAAAATACATACCAACTAAAAGAACTAAATCTAGAGTCCCATGGGTGACATTAGCAGTTAGGGAAAGCGTTCAGACGTGAAAACTGTCTCCAAAAGCAATAGGAAGAACCCAACTAATACCAATGCCCTGAAACTTAAAAAGGCACAAAATGAATTAGCTAACATATACGAAAATGAACAAACAGAATACATACACAATCAGATCGATAAGATAAGAAACTCAGTTGAAGATAGGCAATCTAGGATAGCATGGCAAACAATAAACGAAGTGAGCAGAAGGAAGAGCAATGTGAAAGCTAAACTGAAAACAACCAGCCAACAAGAACGAATACACCTAAGGAAACAGCATTTCACGAATTTACTCGGACACCTTCCGAAAGTTACACATGAACTAATCACGAGAATTATTAGTAAGCAATTAGATATCAAACTAGGATCGTTTCCTCAAGAAGAACTCGACTTGATACTGAGAAAAATTAAAAAGAAAAGCAGTAGGGCTCGATGAAATAACCCCGGAAGTATGGAAGACCAGACAATTCGACGACGTATTGTTCCGACACTTTAATGCTGTAAATAATCAAAACCCTATAGACAGATGGATGAAGGGATGCATCCTCCTCTTCTCTAAAAAGGGTGACCTCGGATTAGGCAAGAACTACCGAGGTATAACCCTTATATCCATAGCCGCCAAGATATACAGTGCTCTACTACGCAACTGCATAGAACCCAAAATTGAGAACATACTTTGGAAGAAACAAAATGGCTTCCGGAGGAATAGATCTACGACGTTACAAATTTTGACAATCCGTCAAATTCTTGAAGGTGTTCATGCAAAAAACCTACAGGCAACAATATTATTTGTCGACTTTACAAAGGCCTTTGACTCCATTCACGGAGGAAAGATGGAGCAAATTCTACTCGCCTACGACCTACTGAAAGAAACTGTCGCAGCCATGATGGTGCAGTATAGAAATACGACAGTAAAAGTCTGTTCTCCGGATGGAGACACTGACTATTTTGACATTGTAGTAAGTGTACTGCGAGGAGACACATTAGCCCCATACCTCTTTATCATCTGTCTAGACTACGTGCTTAGAAACATCTATTGATAAAATCAAAGAAAACGGTTTCAAGCTTAACAAAGGAAAGAAGCAAAAGGTACCCCGCAAAATTAATTACCGACGCCGACTACGCCGATGACAAAGCGCTTTTGGCAAATGCACCCGACCAAGCCGAAACCTTGCTAAATAATCTGAAACGAGCCTCTGCAGGCATTGGCCTCCATGTCAATGCTCAAAAGAAGGAATATATGTGCTTTAATCGAACAGACGACATCTCCACACGAAACATTAGCACTCTGAAAGTGGACAAGTACACCTACTTAAGAAGCAGTGTTTCATCAATCGAGATAGACAGCAACGCGAGACTAGCAAAGGCATAGACAGCTATCGATTGACTATGG